>VZTB01006146.1:1787890-1862191 GCA_013397245.1 Thryothorus ludovicianus | reverse complement strand
CCTGTAATCCCTTCTTCTACACCTACATTGACTCATGTTTCATCGATCTGGACCTGCAGGTCCCTTTCCACAGTGCTGCTCTCTGGCCTCTCATTTCCCAGTCTAAGCACAACCAGGGTTGCCCCATCCCAGGTGCAGAATCCTGCACTTTCCCTTGTTGAAATTCAAGGGTGATTAGTCTCTCTAATTTTTCAAGTCCATCTGAATAGATCCCACATCTTTCCCCAATTCTTCCCTTCTTCACCAGCGCCCACTCTTCACTTTCAGACTCACCAATTTTTATGTCATGAGGAGACAGATCTGCCCTGGGGGAGAAGGTCTCTCTCCATTTTCATGCTCTTCAGCAGGCTGTCTGCCTTTATTAGCTGCTAGGAAGACATTGTTTTTCAGAGGGATTTTCAGATCATTCCCCCAGGGCACGTTATGCTAACATGTCATGTTCAGAGCCTTTCCTACTGTGTTGGGGTTTTGGCCAGCAAATGCCTCTTAGCTTTTCTCACCTTTACAGATAAGCTCCAAATCTTGAGTTTGATTTTTTTTTCCTAGAAAAGTTGCCTCCTGAGGCCTTCACCAACAGTATTTGCTCTGTTTAAAAGGTGAATTATGTCAGCTTGAAGCTTCTAGACCTGCTGGTGTTTAACATATCTAGTTATTTACCTGCTTGAAGTTAGTAATTCATATAGAATTGTCTACCTTGTTTCATCTCCTTTGCCCATCCTTGGCATATCCTTTGCACAAAGCACAAGTTGCATAGTCTGCCTTGCAGAGGCTTTGCTATTATGAATAACACTGAATGGTCCCAATCGTTTCTTCTTTTTTTGTTCAAATTCTGATCAGGGCATGTCTCAACAAATATTAGAGCAAATATCATGCTGTATATAACCTTTTATTTAGCAGTCACTGCTAAGCTGGGAGTCCTGGGAATCTTATCCTCAGCCTGGAAATAAATGCTTAGAAACTCAAAAACTTAGCATTCACAAGTGCAAAAAAAACACCAAAACTGCTTCTTATCAAGTTCTGAAGTATCTTTAAAAATGAAAGCCTGAAATCAAGTAAATCTAAAATGTGGTTACTTCAACTCTTGTATATATTTGTCCACAAAATTTCAAATATTTCTATTTCTGAGGTCTCATTTTATTTCTTTACAGCTTTTTGGCACCTTGAGAGGAGCCTGGTTTTGAAAGAACTGTTATTATTACACTTTTATTACATATCTAAAATAGATTTCGATTTGCAAGCAGTAAGATGTGCAATATGGTTAGAGGGGTTTTTTTAATATGTATTGATTAAAACATTTAGAGCTAGCAGAGAGGAATTTAGAGAAAACAAACACAAAGAATGTAGTATCAGCACACAGGCTACAGACATGCAACCTCCATTACAGATTTTCCTCCAGGAATTTAGAAATTTTTCTACACTGCTCTTAGTCACAGATGGTCCCTGGAATTCCAGATAAAAATGGTCTATTTTGGTTAATGAGCAAATAAATGTTAGTATGTATGACAAATAATATTAATAGCACTGACACATTGAAGGAGTAGATTTTTCTGTAGGAAAGTATTACACAATATACAAAACTGTAACACTGCTGAAGGCAATCTTGCCATGCCTCAGAATTTCTTAAGGATTTCAATATTCCACTGTTAGAAAGAAAAGCCTTAAAGCAAGAAAGAAGCACTGATTAGTGAAGGTAGGTATGTAGAATTTTTTGTGTCTGAACACATATAAATGTAACTGTACAAGCAGTTATAATCAGCATTCAAGCTTTGCAGAAACCCATTTGCAGGATTTTCAGATAGAAGAGAATACATAAATTTAAAGGTTGAGTTTTCCTATTCTGCAGCAGGAAGGTTGCTTTAAACCAAGGTGCAGTGCAGTATAAAAATGTGAGAAGTCTCAGAAACATTCAGTGAATGGATGGTGAAGATGACCACCATCCACATCACCTCTGCAAGCACATTTTACAGTGAAACTCACGGGTTTTTTTCCTTCTTTCCACTAGTAAAAGCAAATCACAGAATGTACAACTCTATATTTCTGTGTTACTCTGAAATGCAGAATAATAATTTATGCTTTTTTTCTTCCAGACAGGGAGTAGAAATGTGATGATTTTAGAAAGACTAGAGAGACTCACAAAATCACAAGATGGCAGAATCACTGGTGGAATAAAAAGCCTACAGCTACAGCTGTACTCTTAATATATTTGTGGTAGAAGTAGCAATAGGTGATCACTTCCTGAAAATTAACATTAGGTAGAAGTTGGTTGGAAGGGACCTCAAGAGTTCTTTGGTCCAGGCTCCTGATCAAAGCGTGGTTAACACTGACATTAAAGCAGGTTGACTAGTTGGTATCTAAAAACAATGTGCTTGCTCCCTTTTCAGTTGTGGGAAGGCTTCAATTTTGGATGGCTTCTAAAAACTTGAACTAAAACTGACATTGTTAGGCAGGGGAATCAAATCCATGCAGATTCACATTAGGTAAAGTTTAAATGTTACACGGCTATCTGGTATGTGACTTTTTAAATTTAATTTGATGTATCTAAAGCATACACAGACTGAAACCAACTGCAATTGGACAAATATATGTTTTCAGCTTATTTTATCTCAGAAGTTGAGTTTCATTACAACTAATATATTAGTTTATTTAGCACCTCTAGGTTTTCCTTCAATTAAATGCTTTTTTGATAAGTCATTTATAATTTCTCCTACAAAGTATTCATCCTTCATACTGTGTTAGGTTCATCATTCAGCTCAGAAACATTAATTAAAAATCATAGTGTAAGAATTCATATTTTTCTATGACTTTTAAGCAAGCATGATGTTAGGTTTTTTTAAACTAAACTAACAGCCTGTCACAAAAAAAGTCATATCCTAATGGTAAAATAACACTAATAGCAGTTTCCACATTTAGTTCAGCATAGGAAAACCACAGGTTTTGTTCCAGGTTTTCTTGGTGAAGTGCAAGTCATGCAATTAAAAATCTATTGGCCCAAGGCATCTGTCCCACAAGCATTAGGATACAGCTAAATATGGAGTGTATGACAAGGCTTTTCTGAAAATATTATATAGCTATGAAAAGCAAACATTCTACAGCTTATGAAGTACTTGAAATTACTTTTGTTACCTGTCCCAGGTCCAATGAACCTTGGTTTATCAGGCTTTAGCAAACATGGCATTGTTGGGACCACTCAATCTCTAATATAACTGCTATCACTACAAGCATCATCTGCACCTCACAGTTAGGCCATGTGCAGACACATTGCAATTTGCTTAACGAAGCCACTAAATCGAGACATGAAGCCAGATGTCCAAAATCAGAGCTGTTGTCTGACTTCTTTTCACACTGTCATAGTAGGTTTTATAGTTTTACTGCCACACTAAACTTCACATGTACCATTGGCATCTGACATATCAACTATTTCACTTGGCCTGATAATCAAGATGTACTCAAGGAATAATTTGGTCCATGCATTTGTCACTAGCACATGATTTTTTATCCATCTGTAAGGTCCTCTCCATCTAACTTCACCAAGAAAAATGTCCCCATCTTTCCACTCCCTCCCCAGCTTTTGGATAGCAGCACTATTGCAGGTAATCTGACAGCAGATGATAAATGCAGGGAAGGGAAAATTATCTTACAAAGATCTGTAGCTAATAAATCCACTCATGTTATCCCTTTGCTTTGACCAATAAGTTTAAAATTCTTTAGCTTGAGCCATACCATTTCTGACAGCAGTCTCAGCACAAATTAAAGTGCTATCCATCCTCAACCACAAAGGAGTCTGCTCAATACTCAGTCACAGTCTCCATAATGACCAAAACACAGGATTGTCTTACTATACCATCAGCACAAGAGGTGTTCATAGGGCCCAAACACCATCATATTGTCCTATTTGCCCTGTCTCTGTAATTTAAGCCTCACAGAAATTTCACCAGCGGAAGGCATTTACCATAAACTACAAATATTCAGCAAGTTCTCTGAAACTTTCAAGTCCAAACATTGCATTTCCTTCCATGGCATGCGAGGGTTTCAGACCTTAACACAGCAGGTGGAATAAGTGGGGCAGAATTCCCACAACATTGTAATCATTGCTGAGCCTTCTCCAGTATCTCTTCCACCTGATCATATTTAATTGAGACAAAGGTCTTCCTCTCATGTTGAAGTAATGAAAAGCAATGGAGTTAACTTTCCTAAGAGACATGTCACTTGTTAGCAGAAAGCTTCAGTGAAACAAGGGTTTGCAAGCTCCTGTGAGGATACAATTCTCATCCTGTGCCTTTTAATTCTCAGTTAAAGCACCTACAGTGCTGCTGAAAACAAAGATGCAGTTGGGTAGTTCAGCTCGGTGAGCTGTTTATTCAAACCTCCATCAAGAGGAGACATATTCATCCCAAGGACTCACAAAAGTCACAGATCTCATGCTGAGTCCTGTCAGTCTCTCCATTTCATTCTTCTAACCAGTAACACTGCTGCTGTAAAAGGGTGAATGAATCAGTCTGTGGCTCATGCCTCCTTCCTCTCTTCATCAGGTAAAGAAGGGGGATAGCTGTGGGGATTCCTGCTTTCTGGGTCTGCATGAACATGATCAAGTCATGAACTGCAAGGAGAAATCAGCTCAGTATTGACTCCTCTTAGTTTCTGTTGGACTTGTTCCTGGGATACATAACAACCCGATATTAAAGGGAAGAAAATTGACTTGGAATGAAAGATGGCATAAGAAGCTCTGTTTCAGTGCCTTGGAAAGGCTGGAAAGAGAATGGCTCTCATCACACCCTGCTTGTATTTACAAAGTTGTAGCTACCTCTCACTTCCCATGAAAAATACCTTGAGAGCAGTATCTCAAGGGCTTTACAAGCTTGTTGCAAAGAACAGCTATCCCTCTATCCTTTGCTTCTAGTCAAAGATCCTAACTAATTCTTGCACCTGATTATCTTTCCCACTGAGGGTGTTGTGAATCTGATATGCTGCCATACATTTGAAATATCATTATGGAGTTCATCCCCCGACCTGCTTCTCTCTCTCCTCCCCCAGACACTTTTTGAACTGATCTGTTGTCAAGTGTCTTGTCTCATATTTGTCTTGCCTTATCTTAGGGCAGGTAACATGTCTCTCTCCGCGCTTCTAAAATGTGTGTGATTTGATCCCACTCTATAAATGTTTTAGAATAACAATAGTACCAAAGGATGCTTGCACATCTCAGCTGTCAGGGAATCAAAGAAGAACATTTTCCACTCTAAATATTAACTGTTAGACTCTTCTATTTGTATCATAATTGAAAACCATTATCATAATTGGTTAGCAAAGCCACCAAAGGCACAGGCCTAAAATGGAAATGAATGAAGCAGCTATGGAAATGACATCTTAATAAGAATAATGAAATTCAAACCTCTACAGCAAGTACAGTGTATAATCCATTACATCAAGATTAGATGAGATATAAAAACCTGAAGGATATAAGATGATTGATCTGACATGTCATCTGGTTTTGCAACCATAAAATGTCAAACAGGTATCTGAACACTGCAAATTGCCTAACTATAGGTTTTTCATGGAGGGTGAGAAGGAAATTTAACAACTTGCACTGTCAGGTAAGGCCTTATTCCAGTCTGAGTGCAGCATTTTAGCTGGGCTTTTTCCTCTTCCTTTAACCCAGAAATTATGTCGGCACCTGAATTAATTTGTATTTATTCCTTGGATCTGAAACGCAGTGGATGAAGGTTCAATTCCCAGTCTACCCATAGTGTTAACTCTTTATAACTCAGTTGCTTGCTCATGAGATGTAGCAATAAATCTGGCCTTTACCATTTACAGGTGGGGGAAACATTTGGTAACCCTCATGATATGCCAAAATACTGTATCAATTCTGGGTACTGTTACATTCAGACCACTACAAAAACTCAAAGACATAGAAAAAGGAAGCATCAAGACTGTATTGAAGAACACAGGGAGCTGGGGAACGGTTGACTCCTGAAAGAAGTTACTATTCTCTAGGTACTCAGCTGAAAAAGCCAGAGCTTTAGTAGATTTTTTAGAATCTCCAGAAATTCCCTGTTTCTCACTGATTTTTAAGTGAAAACAATGAGGATTGACAAGTCTTCTAAATCCTTCCCTGTTGAACCAGGGAGAAATCTTCATCCACAAATAAGTTATTTTAGTGGAAATTACCTATCCTGATGTTTGTATCATTCCTATTTTTTTTCCTATTTCCTATTTCAACAAAGAACCCCAATGTTTAGGCACTCATCAGATACTCCTGATTTCACTCAAATCATCAAGAAGCTCCAACAGTGGGTGGTTGTAAGGGCATTTTGGAGCAAATAATGTTTCAATTACAGATACTTAATGCTCATAATTGAAGGACACACCATGACCAGTGTAACAAAGTTAAAGGGACAATAAAAGGGGTGATGCTCCTACCATGCCTTTGCTCTGGGCAGCTTTCAGCCTGAACCACTCATGCTGGTGGTTTTTGTAACACACACACACCTATGCTGCAGTCTAAGTGCAAGAAGCTATTGAGCATAGCTGGGGGAAAAAGGTCTCAACCCCAGCACAAATGATCAAATATACACATGATTTCTTTACAGAGGGTACATTTTCAGTTTAACCATGCTATATTCTATCTCACCAGATTTCGGCAAATTTCTCTCTTGTCTGGGTTTTGTAACACATCAGTCAAAGTTTCCTGATTAGAAGAATCTATTTCATGAGTACAGCAAAAGACTGGAGGACAGCTAGGATAATTCACGGAATTTGGATAGCCATGTACAAGCAATACCAATCAGATACATACAGATTGGGAGTACTTAGCTAAAAGTAATGTCATAATCTGCAATAATCATTAATGGTAAAACCTGAAATCCAGAGTCTCTACTTCCTTATTTGGTAGGAACTAAACCCTTTGATCTCCAAGACTGTCCCTTCCACTATAAAAATTTGGAAAGTAAACTTGCACCAAGTTAAACAGGATGCTTTAAAGACACTTACAGAAAAGAAAATTACTGCTTTATTTTCTTGAATTCTTTCCAACTTTACTCCAAGCCCTGGATGCTGTGCAATATCTTCCAACAATGACTGGAGAAGTGTTTAACATTATAGGAAGGAACAGTCTACTAAAGTGTGGTCTGCTTTTATGCTGTTCATTTCAGTCTGTCCCCACTTAAGCCATGTGCGTTTTATACAGGTTTCATTATTGTCAGAGCCATTACATTTGTTCTGCAGCTAATGGGAAATATTAAGTGTACTGGAACAAATAAGGCTAAGTAGAAAAGGCCTTAATATTTGGCTTTCAGTAAGCTCTCTTCTCAAGCTGTCACATTTTCTTGCTATTGTCTATACATATTCTAGAGAACAAGCTGCAGGAAGGCTGGAATAGGAAGATACCAGGATACCACTCCAGGGTAGCTACAGGTAACTCCTGTGTAAGTGTAACTCTTTCTTAAATGGCTTCAAGGCAACTAGCCTGAAAATTGCCACAGCTTGGAAGCCCTTTTTGTGTTCAAGAGATTAAGGAGAGATTGAAAAATTTGGGTTTCTATCCTTGGCTCTGTAAATGGGTTATGCTGTGTTATCCCTTAATGGATTTTTTTTTTCACCACAATTACCCACATTACCACATCCTTTCTTCTGCCTTCTCTAGTTAGATTACTGCTACGCAAGTCAGGTGTTACACCCTCTGCATACTTGAAAACTTCCTGATGTACTAAGGATCTTTTCTGGATAGACAATCAGGCATCAGAAGGCATGAAATAACAATATTCAGATTATCAGAGTTTTTTAGGCATAATCTGATTGAGCACCATGCACCAGGTGCAGTCTCAGTAGAGCTACTTGCCAGCTCCATTCCTGGATGCTCCAAAATTTGCTTTGCTGCTGTTCTACCTTCCCACCTAATTAGGATAATCTCAAGGAAGTGAGGCATTGGGAGGAGTGAAGACTTCAGAAAATATAATTGCCTTCAGGAGGAAAAGATTCCCTTGTGAATTCAACTTTGTCTGCCTGGTTTAAATGTCATAGCATTTTATTCTCATCCCACTCACCCTGGCTCTCAGCTTTCAAGTACTGAAAACTGTTTGAATGAACAGTACATGCTGACACAAAATGATGTTGGGTCAGTTTTTATATCTTTGACTCATTCACATGAATGTTTTTCTACCACTGCTCTCTGTATGATACTTCTAAGGTATCAGATTAAACAGTGGGCTGGCCCACTTAACACACCCCAACTACATGACAGAAAAGACCAGAGGAGCTGGCATGTCCCCTTAGAATTCCAGTATTTTGCCTCTGACTTTAACAGATAACGGAAACAATTAAAACCCAACTGTTTTGTTGGGGTTATTTTTCTGTCATCTGGCATTCTTAGTGCAGATAACCAAACCAGTGATGTAGCTGCTTGGAATACTTACAGACTTATCCTTGTATTCCTACTATTAAGCAAATATAGTTTATAACCAGCCAGTCTCTGGGCCATTGAGATCCATTTTGCTTGCAGATTGTTGTCTGCAGCAATTCAATATTACCATCAGCGTGGTACCAGCCTCTAAGTCCCCTGAGCCAACCATTTCTGCAAAATTTTACATGCTGGACCGTGCTACTTTTCAATAACATGTCCATGACAGAGGGAATTGGTACTGCTTTCAAATGTTTTGACAACATATTAACAAATGTTGTGTAAGAAGTTCCTCCAAGCAGCCCCAACCACAAAGATTTTCTTCAGTGTCAGCTGTTTAGCACAAGTGTTACCTACCCTATTTTTTATTTTCTTTGACTCTATCACAACAGACTTCTGAATTCCTACTCTAGTTTTATTTAATTTCATCTGATTGTGGGGAGAAAGTCAGAAACTTATACAGACATGTACACAAAAATTCTCACTAGTATCTTTCATAATGGGACTAATATTTTCCTCCTTCTTGTGACAATGCATTGATCAATATCCCTCAACTTAGCTGAACCTGATGTTTAAGCATAAGTTTACTTCAATATGTTTCCTTTGTTTCTGGTCATGTATTTCTCTTAAGGATATTCCAGTTAAAAATGTTATTCCAATATATTCCTACAGACATCGTTTCATCAGTAAACACTTTCCACTTTTCTCATAATAATTTGTCTAATTTGCTACTTACCTACATCCAACATATGTAGGTAACATATGTAGGTAACATTATGTTGCCATCATAAAACAAATAAACAAAAAAAAAAACAAAAAACCCCAAACAAGAAAATCAAAAAACTCACCAAAAACATAACCTAGAGTAGAAGAGTATGAGATGTTTGATCTCATTTTCCACTTCCCATATGTATTTAATTATGTTCTCAGATAATATTTTTACTAATAGTCTATATCTGTTGCTCATATAGCATTCTCCACTTTTTAATTGTTTGGGGCTTTTTTCTGGTGCTTGACTTGAAACACAGACTACAAGACCCCAGTACTTACTACTACAGTCTTCCAACTGAAACATTTCATGCTCTTGAGTTCTGGTTTTAACTCATAGTAGTATTTTCAACTTCCATATCTTCATCCTTACTAATCTTTTATGTACCCTTAAGATCAACAATTCTATCACTATTATTACTGAAAACCTGCAGCAATGTACTCTGCCTGTTTTGAAAAGTATCTAAATTACTGACTCTCATCTTCATTGAAGAATCATTCAAGTTTTTTCTCATTTTGTCTTAATGCTTTAAAAATCAGTTGCTACCCAGTGTAAGACCTAGTTCAGCTTGACTTCTCCCATTTCCCTGTCATCCTACACTTATCAGATTGTTTTGCTAATCTGTGCTTTATTCTATGTATTTTTAGATAAGTTTCACTGGTTGCTTGAACCCACTTCAAATGCACGTTTATCTGTTTTCTCTTTATTTCTTCTCATCCTAAATTGTGCTCTGTTCCTTGATAATATCCAAAATTCAGCACTGAAATACATCACTGAATAGTTGTGCTGATGATCATTTTAGGTAATAATCAGGTCGAAGCCCTCTTTTCCATGCCTGAGAATCAGAACAACTATTGCTTACGCTACAAAGGCAGATTCTCTAGTCATCTACAAAGATCTCTATTTTGTGTAGAGGAAAATGTTGCCAAGGACTAGAAGATTATTTTTGTATTTCTGCAATGAATGTAGCTCAGTGTTTCCTGTGCAGATCTCAAAGATCTCCTCAATGCAATTCGAACCATTCAGGCAGACTTTTTATCTTCCATCTTCTTTGCACATTCAGCTATCTGTCACTCTCTTTTATACTTGTGTTTATCATTTTCTAAAGGCATTCCTGGGATGTAGCAATGTAGTCAGGTTTGTATATCTATAAAGCAGACTCAGATAGTCTGAGTTCTGGGCTTTTGGTGCATTTTAAAACGTTTCTTAATGTTTTTTCCTCCCTTATGTTGCTAAGCAGTAAGAAAATTCAAGTCTAGGATCTGTCATCTTTTTAATTATGTACATGAAGAATTTTGTGGATGATTACACATGGTAATGTCTTAGGACTGTTGGAGGGCTAATTCCATTTTTTTACACTCAGGCTGGTCAGTAGAACCTTTACAGTTACTACTTCTACTTCTCACAGATTTCTTTTTCAAAATGGTTATTAATAGGCATTTTAACCTGTAAGAGATAGTCCAGATAATGAAGATATGTGGTTAATTATGAAGAAAGTCCAGCCACTGTGCTTAGGGTAATGCAGTGGGATTTGCTGGTTACTCTGCCTTAAGGAACATTTTAGATTCCATTTAATTTTTAATATTACTTTCAAATCCCCTTCAAAGTTGCTTCTAATAATCTGAAAACTTCTAACTACAACTGCAGTTTACCTCTTGGCATTAGACTACAGATACACATCTCCAAGTGCTAATCCTCTGAACAGGGCTAGAAACTTACACCAGGCTGAGTGCCTTCATTCATCATTGTAAGCTGGTGAATGACAAGCAGCATATCCTTGGTGGTAGCAGCTGAGAACAATAATTTCTATTAAGTATAAAACCAATATTCATGTTCCAAGACTTGACAACCCCAGGTTTCTGCCAACCTTTGGAACCACCAAGTGCAATTCAGAGTTACTCTTGTTGAGAAATACATTTAGGGCAAGTAGCTCTATTTTGCATTTTGGTGAAGCCTTCAGTCTCACTGTTGCACTCTGAAACACACAATTCTACAGATTCATGAGCATTTCGAAAGCTCAATCAGAGACTGCAGGTAATTTATGCATCTTTTTCTTTTTATGTATGCACCCTCTTAACAACGGGCTCTGTCACACTCCACAAAGAAAAGCACTTTATCAGGGAGAGGTAATTTTTGACTGCAAAATCATCCACAGAAGTCTTTGATAATGTGAGACAACTCGTCCAGAAGCTATTGCCTGGGGGCCAGGAATCACCCTGCTTCAAGGAGTTGTCTTTATAAGATAGATGGAGTGGGGGTGCTCGTGGCAAGGGCATAAGCTTGATGAAATCAGAGATAACCCTGTCTTTCTGCAGGCAGACAGCGTCCTGAGTCCAGCAAGAGTAAAGGGCTTGACACTTACTTTGTTATTTGTTAAACAATTTATCTTCTGTTTGTTTTGTTTGGCAGGTAAAGCACTGGCACTGTCCTGACTCCTGCTCCCAGCTAATGTCACTGACTCTCTGTGTGCAGCTGTGTATATGCCTGACTTGTGAAGTTATTAATTGAAGAATCATAGACACACAGAGTGGTTAGGGCTGGAAGGGACCTTGAAGATCATTTACTTCCAACCACTGCAGGTTGTTGTTTTTGGAAGCAGATGTTTTAAGTGATGGAAGAGTAAAGAAAGCAGCTCCTGTGAGCTCCATACCAGATAGAATATGCCAAGCATCAAGATGTCCTGGAGCCTGGAACAGTGCCTGAATCTAATCCTGGAAGATGTGAGCCACTTGCCAGGTTCAATGGCTAAATCCCTTGCTACTGTGGTCACTTGAGAGGGCAAAATGACCATACTTTAAAACCTTGCATGAACTTGTAAGATTACAGAAGTGCCATCCTTTTGTCCTGTGCAATCCTGTTTCACCATATTAATAAAGAAAAGTAATTCTCCCCCTTCAGTATAAGCCATGGTGCTGGGCTACAACATTTAAAAACAACAACAAAAAAAGTATTCAAAAGGGAAAAAATCAGTTCTTCCAGGTTTCCCTGCTCTAATATGGAATAGCAGCTTCAGAGGAACAAATAATCAAGAAAGGCATATGGAAACACCTTGGTTTGTAAGCACGTATGCAAAGAGAGAAGTATTTGGAAAACCAAGAATAAACCCAAGTGTTGTATTTTGCAGGGAAATCTTCTGAGCCTTCCAAATTCTCTTGTTCTTATGTTTTGAGGGGTGCATGTACAAGGCTTCTATCTACCACCCATGTGTCGAAATGTAACAGGAAATAAAATGAAAAAACCTCATGGGTAATTGAGATAGAATACGTAGGCGATGTGAAGGGAAAATCAGAACCAGAGATGTGCCAGGGAACAAAAAAAAAAAAAAAAAACCAAAAAATAAAAGGAAAGAAAAAAAATAGGGATGATATTTAAAATGCCAGCCTCCTGTGAGCCCGTCTGCTTCCTATCACTTATTTTGCAGCTCTGGGTTCCCACAGTGGACTGCTGCTGCCATCTACTGCCACCAGCACTGCCAGAGGCTGAGCTCCCCTCCTGCAACCTGGTGGCAGAAACCGGGGCCAGGGAGGACGGCAGGGCATGAAAGATTTTGAGTCAATAAAGGAAAAACAGTTTCCAAGGAAAAGAAAGCATCACAGCCAAGATTAAAAACTCAAGAGCAGATTTGTCCGTTAATGATATAATGCAAAAAGTGTCCGTGTTCTGTGGGGGGAAACCTAAATGGAAAATCTTTTGCTTTCAAAAGGGAAGGGAAAGTCACATCTGGATCCACACTTCTGTCATGTAGTGACCTAAACCTATAGTCAAGGTCCTAAAGGTTATTAGTTTAAGTGACAGGGCTGACAGTCTATGTTCCGCTTCATTAGATGATGAAATGACTTGCACACAGGAAAGTTAAGGAAGGACAAACAGCCAGGGGTTAAGTCCAAGTCTCCTTCAGTCATCTGTGTTACCCCTGTTCTAGGAGATGCTGCTAATGGAAATCCTATATTTGACCTTAGCTTAAAATTCACATCAACAAAAACTCAGAGAACAGACAAACCCCCAATTATTGCAGGTATTTCTAAATGAAATCTGGAAGGAAAGCATACTCCACAGTGTTCTGAAAGACAGACTATGGAAAGAACAAAAAAAATTTGGCGGGGGACCTGTAGCATGTCTGTTACTATCCAGCAAGAGATATGCTGGATTTCATAACCTTTGAATTTCACACAGTCCATTGCAGGTGGAAGCAAAGATCAGACCTAAACCTCCCTGATCTCAGATCATATTTCTTCTCTGTTGCTATTATATAGCAGTCTTCATTAGCAATACTAATCTACACAGTGGTTGCAGAGATCTGAGAAGTGAAATAAATTAGCCTTTCCCCTTCTCTGTGCAGCTCTTGTGAGACTGTCAGTGTTTAAGTCAACTGAGTTTAGTAGTTTCTAACTCGAATTTATTACACTACCTGAAATGCACAGTGGAATAATTTTAAGTTGATTTAGCTAAGCACAGTGATAAAGTTATGTTTTTAATCCTTATATCATTTGTCTTCAATAGCTACACTACACCCTGTGAGCCCTTTCTATATAGATTAAAATACAAGCCAGTCTGTATGGTTAGCATGCATTTCTGGTAATATGACTTCATAAGAATTCAATATCTAAGCATGTCATTATCTTTATTATACACAAAGAAATACTAAAAGATAAGTTATAGTAGCAAGGGTGCTGAGCCCTAGAAGTGTGATTGAAGCCAAACCACTGTCCACACTGACACAACTTTGAAGTATTCCCAGGAATACACTCTCTCTTTCCTCATCTCCTCTAGGAGCTGATCTACCAAAACAAGCCTGACAAGAAAGGCTTATGTAGACCTGCCTTGCCCTACACTTCAACAGCCAGATTCTCCATAGAGCAACTCTGTGAAATAATGAAATAAGAACTAAAATTCTACAGAAGCTTGCTGGGTAAGAGAGAAGACAAAAATCACACTGGAAAGCCCTGGGGCTTGTGGTGGTATTTTTCTTACAAGTTCTCCACCAGGACAGAAGTGTTTCCTTCTAAATCAGTTGGCTGAATATTTCAGTCATCAGGAAGTGAAGAGTGAAATACCCACTCTACCCTTTCCTGAAGCTGATGTGGGTAGCTAGCCTTCCTTAAGACATTGTCAAAGGCTGGTCAAAGAGTAACAATTAATTTGACTGAGTATCTGAGGCCCATCTTTCTTTCTAGAGTCTTTGTCTCTTGCTCAGGCTTTGCTTTTCCTTAGATTCCTGATTCAGTGTCTCTCCCTCATTTCATAGTCATCAGGAGTTCCCTCCATCCAAAGCTCCTGGAGGACTAAAGGTCTTTTGCTCAATGTTGTACAGTGTTTCAGGAATATATATGGGAAATCTTTGTTTTCCAACAGTTCATGTGAGCAAGGAGAGTTTTCACCTCTGCCTGGCATAAAGCCTAACTCAAAAGAGAAGAGCTCCTAACCCAGTGCTCTGTAGATGTTTGTTCACTCAGACAGCCCAAAGAAGTGAGGAGAGAGGGTTGTCTGGCACTGCAGTCTTCTGGCAATTTATCTCTTGGCCACACTACTGAACCACAGAGACACTGAAGCAAGATCCAATGCCTGTTTGCAGCATGCAGGATAAATCCAATACAAGAGTGATACTGTCCCAAAAGTCGTGCAAGGTAAATTGGTAAGATGGGCAAAGTATTATCATCCTCATTTACAGGTAAGAAAGGAACACAACTTGGGTCTCTGCCTTTCCTTGATGTCACCTTTACTGCATGACAAAAACTACACATGTGCAATTCCAGGAGACTAATATAGATGCTCAATAATAAACTAAAATATTATGTGTCAATAAGCCAATAATCAAAGAGAATAATCTATCTAATTAAACTTGCCAATAGAATTAGGCAGCTACTTTAAATTATCCAAATCACAATGAGTATTCACTATTTATACATGTACAATATGTGTTATAGAGAGTCTTTTGGAAATTTCACTAAATGTTCTCCATCACCGTGGAAGTATCTATGTAGTATTCATTTTCTGCACAGTTTGAGTTTTTGTCTTGGCTTCCACCTGAGAGCTGAAATGAGTCCTCACCACTGCACAGGGACAAAAAAAACCAAATTAAACAAAACAATAAAAAAGCCATCATTTTTTTTTCTCCTTTTAGAATCTGGTACATGCAAATGCAGGAAAAATATGTGATTTGTGCTTATATGGTGTACACTGTTACCCCATGAACATCCCCTAGACCATCACAGCTTTTCTAAAAAATGAAACAAATCAAAGGCCCTCCAACACTAAACCTTAAAATCAAATCAGTAGAGAGGGGGTCTTGCAGGTGTTTTTGGAACCATGAATCACAGGAAAAATTAAGGAAATCAAAACACCTTGGTTTTCCTCTTCATGCCATGGTGAACAAAAACATGGATTATAATCACAGCACTCAGGGAATCAACAGAGTCATATTTTTCAGAAGGGATTTTTTCTGCTATTTTGTTTATCAGTTTATGTTGTTTTTATCACTGCATTTGCATAAAACTGGATGCATTTATAAAAGAATGTGTGAAAAAGAAGTTTATTAATGGAGATACCACAGATCTACTTCTTCCTTTTCCCTCAAATCCAGTTTTGACTTTTTCAAAGCTATTTCTAATATGATTTGGTTTCAGGAATAATGAATTTATGAATTCATAAATTCAATAAAGGTCATAGTCTTATGAGTTACTAGTGGTTCAATTCTCAGGTGTCATATTCCAATCACCAACAATGTTTCACAATTATGCCTTTCTTAAAAATAGAGGAGTATTCCTAACATATTAATCCTTTCTTAAGAATATTATTTCTGTTGCTCTTCTACTATATGATGGGGTCTTCATCTTATCTCATGCTGCTGCTGTGTTCAGTGAAGCTCCTGCAATGTTTCTCTCCAGATATGGAAGTAATTAATTGATAACTGCAATGATCCTTTTCCTACATCCTATAAATCAACATTGCTGCCTTTAGACAGTCAATAAAGACTGCCAAAACTTTGAATCCTGAAAATGAAAGGTGCACAGCATATTCAAACAAATGTCAAAAATAGACATAAAAATGAGATAGTCCACTTCCACCCAATAAACTCTGCAGCTTCCTCAGAGATGCAGATGTCCACCAGCCCAGTGTGATGACTTTACTTCAATGCAGATGGGGCAGGGCAATAACCTGTTTTCTTCTCAGCACCTTTCTGAACTTCAGTTTGTTCTAGGTCACATTTATGAAGATTATGACCCCATGCAGCAGAAATTGGGAGATTGTCTTATTTGATCAATACTTCAGACAATAAAAATTCTAATGAGAGCATACTGCCTCAACACATTTGTCCAATTTAACTTGTATTTGATGCAACCATTCTCAAATGGGACAATTCAAGACAGTTCAGAATCAAATCCAGACATCTTTCTCATGAACAAAATTTCACTGTAGTGAAAATAAGGTCTGAGTAAACCTCAGTTCCTTCTTTGTGCAGCCAGCTATCTCTGAAAATCTCAAAAAAGTTGATCAAAATCTTTAGAATTTATCTTGAAACCATCCATTCTTTAAATGTAGAATTTAAATGTCTATGCTACACGGACACATTGATGGGAGAAACTAATTTCTCTCCAAGTGTTGTGTTACAGTTTTGCAGCTGGATGTGATATTCAGGAAACAGTAGCTGAAAAAAAAACCCTTAAACTAGTTTTATGACAAAACATTTCAAAATATTTTTCTTTTCCCAGGAACATGCTTTCCCTCAGATCTTTCTTCTGGCTATGAGAAAAAAGCCAACTTGTGCATGAAGTACTTTAAGTCAGCTTGTAGCATGATAACTTCTAGATAGAAAATGCCTGTTGAATATACTATTCACTATCATTAATCTCAGCCTGAGTCTGTGCACTGAAAAATGGGAAGAGAGAAAAGGAAGATGGTCTGGTGGCACCAAGCCCCTGACCTTTTCTCATTTTCTTAGATAAAAGAAGCAGTCTGAGTGGTAAAGACCAATTCAACGTCATTGGCTTCAGCAATTTTCAGGTGGTGAGGATGAACCTGGTGTTTCAAAGAACATGCAAGACAGACCCTTTCTGAGTACATTCACCACTATCATTTCAGGGTGGCATCATGTAGTGTTAACAACTATTTTCATTTGAAATTCTTTTCCTTCCATGTTACTGTACATAATACAAATCTGATATTTTTAATATTTTTTCCTCTTTCATGATAGAGCTTCTAATTAGAGAACTGCAATTTTATTTAGGTGTAAAAACTCAGCTATACATAAGGCAAACATCAGTATTTATCACAATGAAATATATGGCTTTAAAGCAAGTTCTCTACAGGTCACAAAAACATATCTAAGAGGTACAGGAGAGAAACCTCACATAAATACCTTATTTACAAAATGGTTTGTTTGGTTTAGACATTGAGGAAAATGTTTCAGGAATCTCCCACAAGAAAAAAAGTACTGAAACCGGTAGTACTTAAGAAAACCTCTAAAAATTTTATTCCTAAGATGAATACTATATTCTCATATATTGAGGAGCTATTGTATTCAGTGATAACCTGACACAGTCATTTTCATGGTGTAATCACTGGTGTGAAAAAATATGTCTGCTTTGAATTTCTCCGTATATCTCCCTACAAACGTTTAGGTAATTTTTTGTATAAAAACATTAGGAAAATTGATATTTAGGACAAGCAGAAATATGTGCATCAGAGCACTAAAGAGGAATGCTTTTGCTGGATATGTGTTTTTCCCAGAGACACTGTTCAACAGTCTTGTATTCCAAGCAAGAGAGACACAGATCCCTATACCAGCTCTTCACTGGCTCATCCCTTATTTCACACTTGACCAATTTCAATCTCTTTCAGTTGCTGCAAATAGTAAGATAGACATTATTTCCTGAAGTTGTATTTATGTGGGTCTCATCTTGGTTCTTTCCAGCAAAAGGTAAAGCAATTAAAATTGTGCTGGAGATCTATACTCATGTGCTTTCATTTCAGACATGAAAGCCCAGAAAAGCAAACCTTTCTTTTTATGTGGCTGAAGGTTTATTTCATTTGAGATCAAAGTTATGATTTGTTTTTGCAACTGATTCATAGCAACTGCAGTACCTGCCAATCCAGTTGGTATTTGCAGAAATTGTACTGTTTGTGGTGATGGTACCTCATCACCACAGTGAGCATTCTGCAAAGGAGCTTGATCTTCAAACTGACCTCTGTGAGGCAGTAAGGATTCAGCTCCTTCTGCTACAGCTGTTTGGGCTACAGCAAAAAGAGAAACGAAAGCTCTATATTAGTCAGCACCTATGACTTGAAGAAACTAACAACAGCTAAATCAGAAAGAAATTTGCCACTTTATAGTCATATAGTTTTTATTTTTTATTTAAGCTTCATCTATAGTTTTGATTTTAAGGGTAAAAATTACATGAGAAACCTGCTTTTCTGCAAGACAAGGGACAGTAGGATTTACATTAAAAAATGAATAGACAAATTGTAGCAGGTAAAAAAGGCTTGAAAAACAATCAAAATGCATTTAAATTAATAATTTATAGCATTAAATTTTGTAACATAACTGAAGTTTAGTTTCTTAATGTGTACATAGATATGCATGTGTACTAGCACAGGTATATATAATATGCACACAGACGTGTAGAGACACAAAGTTGCAACCAACTTTCCAAACTGTGAGACAAATGCAGGGACAGAACCACGTTGGTCTCTTAACAAAGAAGAACACTTTTGATCTCATGTAAATTCACTCAAGTCAGGGGAATTACACCGGAGAGAGGTTTGACCCAGAATGTCAACAATTTTAACAAAGTACAGATTTATTTATTATGCAATTATTCACACAGAGGGACTTGCTTTCTCTTTTAAGAGGATGTGTCATGCAGTTTGATGTCTGCTGCTTCTTGTTCAGAAACTGCTTTCTCAGTTCAGGCAAAGGCAGAACAAGCAGTGTCAGGGACTTATATATTTGATTTGCCTGTGTTTGAAGTAAGAATACAAAGTTTGTAAGCCAGCCATACATGGTATGTCCTAGGACAGTGGGGAAGATGAGATTCCTCCTGCCTGGATAAAGATTAAGATGAATTCTAATGCATCCTCCCTGCACCATTTTCCTGCTCTTTTGTTGGATCTCATCCCTCCCTTTTCCTTTCCTTGACAATATTTCAGTTTGTTTGGCTACCAGCAGCACATCTTCCCTCCAATGCATATCTAAAGCTCAGTAAAAGAGGATCAAGGAGTCCATTCTGGCACCAAGGCAAACAGTCCAGGCTGACCTGTGTGCCTTTGATTTAGAACTGCCTTTTCTCAAAACATGTTAACCATACACATGCTCCATAGTACTTCCCCAGATTCCCCTTTCAGTTGTATATGATTTCTTTGTGGTCTCACAATTTAATTTTAATTGGTTTGTGCACTTCTTCCAGTTAAGAGCAAAAGACCAAACAATCACCTACATCGTGGGGAGGATTGGGTAGAAGAAATGCTTTGGCCCTAATTTATTTAACACCATGCACATACTGATTTTGACTATTTTACATTCCTACAATCTCAAGTAGCTTTCTGGAACACATTCACTAGATGTCCCTGCACCTTCTCATGTCCCAGCTGGCAGCACAGCTGCCTCTAGCCAGCAGTTACTTCAACTCTACAACTGGATTTCCTTTGCTCAAATATAGAATTAATTTTGAGGAAAATTACTGGCAGTGCCTCTCTTTCTTCTTTCAAAGTGAGTTTTTTATCTTGTTTATACACCTAAGTCCAAGCCTGCCCCACTTAATCCTGGACATTCAACCAAATTTGCAAATAACTCTCAGCTGCCCCTGTGTTTAAAGGAAAGAGAGTGGGGAGATTCCTTTAAGCAAAGTCATCTCAGAACTGCACTATTTATGGTAGATATCTGCATTTTTCTTCTAACAATGTGGATGCCCAAAAAAAATCTTATTTGAGCATAATCCTTGATGAATAAAATTCAGACAAAAGGCAGCCCCTAGCAGAAATAAACAGACTCCCACAATGTCTCCCAATGCACATATTCAATGATTCTGGATCTCCCCATCAGCAAATCCTTTCTCCAGGAGCAAAATCCAAACTCCATATAAAGTTCCAAATCTTCCTACATCTCTTGGCAGCCAGTTTCTGTAGGAACAGCCTCGAGATCCCTGTCATCACTCAGCATATTTATTACTCAACTTACATATCAGACATTTAGCAGTAAGCATTAATGCCAGAATCTCAAGAAGCTGGTAACAAATATGACTTCAGAGATTAAACACTCAGTGGTACCAAATCCCCCTGTAAGAACTCTGTGTCTTGGTAGATACCATGTCTTGTTTGCTGTCTTTCAAAGAATGGAGTTATTTAACAATGAGCAAAATGCAGGATATATGCAGGCTTACATCAACAAGAGACTCACTGCCTTGATACCTCATAGGACTGCTAATGTGCCTCTCATGCACAGTGACTAAGCAAAGTGCATGCTCTCTAAATAATGGAGATTTCCAGTATAAAGGGCAGGTATGAGCATTCCCCACAAATGAAATTATGAAGACAGTAACTCAAATCCTGAGGGTACCATTGCTGAGTTCCTTATCAGGACTCAAGAAAATACAGCACAAGATAGTCTCTAGGGAATTCTAATACAATCTTTACCAAAAAAAAATATGTTGGAGTTTATTCAATATCTTAGAAATTACATGTAAATTTACAAACTATTCAATTCATAATTAGTGTTAAGTGTTATGAAACCATTTCTTCTCCTTGTAAACTGAGAAACAAGTGATGATTTACAAACTGGACAATCAGTATACCAGCATATGTAGGGATACTTCTGATTGTGCCTACCCATGTGCATTTATCTTTACGTTATAAAAATCCTAAATAGCAGTAACACTTCATCCTCAAGCTCAGGGACAGTATGGTGCCAATCATGAGATGAGGTTAGAGAGAAATTGCTTACAGAAGCATTGTGATGAACAGATTTATTCTCTAGTAGTGTCTCTGCAATATATATCACAGAAATTATTGGGCTACATCATCAGTTCCAAAATTCCAATATAGTACTTACGTAGTCCTTTAAACTTCTGGGGACACAGATTAATCTGACCACAGCAATACCTAATAATTAATGTGGTCACCAATGGACCAAAGACAAAGAAAACAAATAAGTTTAAAAAAAAAAGTTAACATTGCATAGGAGGGACTGGATTGATACAATGACAACACCTTAAATGCACTGTCCATGCGGAATATTTTACTCGTGATTCTGGAGCATTTCTGTGTACCAATCTTCTAAAAGGAGACACAACCACCTCCCCCCTCTCCAAAACATGTAGATATTCTCAGTGATCAAATTCATTTAAAAATCAGCCCATAATTAAGAATTTTTAAAATTTAGATTTTGCATTATTAAAGCATAATGGGGTCCCCTAGGTTCCAATTAAGAAACTGATTAAAAAATCTTTGAGCTTAAAAAGCTGCAGGTAGGGAGTTCTGCTCTCAGCTGCCTCGAATTAGCATATTGATGGCACCACAGCCTTAGCTGGAAGGAAAGGCAGAGACTCCACAGACATTTTGCCAGGCCAGCACAGTGCTTTGTGAGCACTCCTGCCTCAGTCCAAGGAAAGAATTACAGCCAGATCTGACCAGCAACAAAAAAGTTACAGTAAGAGAAATGTACTGGGCAAAATATTTGCTGGTAGTGGTACTTCAGGGAAAAGGAATTGTGATTGGACCAACATGAAAAATAACAAATTCTAAAGCAAAACAAAACCTATGAGGTTTCTGGCTTGGATTTGGAAGGGCATTAATCTATGACCCTGATCCATAACAGAGCTATGGCTTCAGTTTCAGCATATGGCAAAGTTCTGGCATCAACCCAGAAATTTGCTCTAGAAAGAGCCTTGAAATCTGGGTTAATTTTCATCCTCTTGAAAATTTAAGACAATTAGCCACACTTGTTTCAAACAGAAAAACACAGAAAGTGGGTTTAGTAGAATATTTTGTTGAGAGTTCTTAAACATTAAGCTGATGCTGGTAGAGTGGTAAACCTAGTTTCATTTTAGAAGTCAGTTCGCAGACCACTCAGGCATTTACTGAACCCTACAAACCTTTGTGAGCACTGTGGACCCCATCAATGGGGAGCAGTGGGAATTTCCTACCACAGGTGCCTTGCCTGCTGCTCTACCTGTCCCTTCCTGATCTAACCAAATGTCCTTCAACCAGAAGCAAAGGAGAAACTTGCAAGGCACTTTAGTAGCAGGAAATTAAGGAAATTGCTAAAATAAGGTGCTCAGGAGACACAGTACAAAGTTCAGTCTCAGTGAGATAACGGAATGGAAAGCATAGGGAGGGAAAGTGTGATGGGATAGTCTGCCAGAAGAGCACAGAACTGAGAAAACTGGTGAAACTCATCAAAGCTTGCATATTGATGATTATTCCATGAGAAGAGGATGAAAGTGACTCGTGCTTTGGTGGAAATGGGGTATCTTTATGTTAAGAACATCACTTTTGCTTCAGACAGTTCATTTGGCAGGAGATACTGGAGGGTTTGCACATTATCAAGGATTACTCTGGTGGATAAGGTTTAAGCAATTACAAAATTGTGCCAAGATTTCTGATGATCAAGGTGAGGGGAAAATGATTGGTATTACAGGTTTTTTAGTATCTTGCTTCATTGCTAATAAAAAAAAAAAAACCACCAAAGGACCACCTTGGCATTTTCTTTATGTTGTATAGCATTGCAGTCTTTAGGCTCATGAATGCAGTGCACTGCAGAAACATGTGCCTAAATGCAGAGGGAATCTACCTTGGTTCTGGTTCAAGGACTTCCTGCTCTCTGTAGCTTCTCTGGTTACAACAGCTCGCTTTTACCTGTACAGTTTTCTTGCAAAGAAGTTTTTTCAGGTTTTGAAATGGCTCCTCTCCCAAAAAGGATGTGTGAAGTAAAGGAATAAAAATGCAAAGCCAAGATAGGCATGGTTATAGCTCCCATGGCACCTGTAATGTCTCCAGCACATGAAATACTTTGTAATATTGAATTTGCTGCTAAACTTAGGTCTTAACTGCACTGTATGTACAGTACATTCTAGTGAGTCTGACCAGTCAGCTTGTAGCTTGTTAAATACTATGGGTCAGCTCTACATCTCTTTCCTTTCTGTTAGTCTCTTGACCCCATTCCCATCTCCATCACAACTTCTGTCTTAGGTCCTAGACTAGATCCCCCTTTAACTCCTAACCTAAGGTACATACCAAAATCCACAGCTAAGGCAGTACTTCTCATCTGCTGCTTCTTGTGAGAAGTGTTTTTCCCATTTCCCAGAGGAGGGTATGCCTGTGATGAGAAATGAAATTGTGTCTTTGTGAAATACTTTGCTAAGCCTGTATAACTACTAAATACCACACTGCATGTGTGGGCCTAAACAAAGCCATTTCCTGGTGAATGCTGCTTATGAATCCTGAGGTTTAAAGATGCATATTCAAAACTGTTCAGAGACTACCTAAATGTTCTGCATATCAAAAATTTCTTTGGAAATGCCACCTAAAAATGTCAAGTGATGCCAACAGCTTTAATCCAGACTCTGAAAGTATCTGTGTGTGTGAACTGCCTTTCATGTATGGAAGGGAAATGAATGCATGAGTTTTTTTACATCCTGTCATGCAAGGGCACCCAGAGACCTCATCCCTTTTACCTTTGAGCATAAAAAAAACCAAAAAAAGCAAACAAAAAAAAAAACTCTACTGTTGCCTGGTATGCTGCAGACAGCAAAAGTAAAACACAAGAGACCCTTCACATAGCACTGAATATTCAGGAAACGCCCATTTGAGGAAAAGCAATTCTTTGTGAAAATCCCTGGAGTGTTCCTAAGTTATATAATTGGACGTATGTTCTGAAGAAGAAGCACAGAAACAAAACAGTCATCCTGGTCAGACAAAAGGTTAGTCTAACCCAGTGGTATGTCCCTGGGCATCCTGTAAATGCAAAGGAAAAAGGCAAGTACATAACGATATTTTTCTAAATACTCCCTCATGATTCAGATATTTGTAGCTTTGAAACTGTGCCTTTAAAATATGCAATCCATCCCTCAAGAGGCACTCAGGTCATGAAAGGAGAATGAAAGGAAAGCTAAGAGTGGATGCACATATTGCCACAGCAACAGCAGTTGAACTCTTGAATCTATGCACAGGGAAAGAGCTTCTGTTTTGAGGCAGGAGGAGAGGACATTCTCTGATGCTAACCTTGTATAGACCCTCATGGGTAGGCAGGCCAATAGAAGCTCTTCATTACTTCCTTTAGACTTATGAACTCCCCTAAACTCATAATTATTTTTTCTTTTATAGATCAACCACTACAGTGAGGCAGCAAGTTATTTACTCAAATGTAGTATATTCACTATAGATTATTATTTTGAATAAAATGCATTCATGTCTTAAGTGTAGTTAAGTGTAGACTAAGATTCTGTTGACTTCTTAGAATGCCAATTGCCACTGAAGTTGGTTAAAAACCCAAGAAATCATTTCAGAAAACTGTATTACAATAGTTTTGCATTTATGATGCAAATCAAGTAGTCATCTTAAAAATTTTAGTGAATTGGGAAATGGCATAACAAAATGATGACTTGATATTCTGCTGTCAGTTCTTTTAAGGTTCATAAATTACAAGAATTCAGATACAGTAACAGTTTTCTTGAAGATAATTATATGGAAAGCCAAGGAATACACAGAGTTATGCAGTTAAATAAGGATGTAGAACAATGCCCTTTTCTTTTAGCAGTGTTGGGCAAGATCCAGAACAGAAAACACATACAGGTTAATCAGGAAGAAGCAGAAGAAGAAATCAGAGCATTTATTCAATCAACTCCTTACAGCTGCTTAAAAACAGTTCTGCAAAACAATCTCGAGAATGAGTAGCTGATATTTTTCTATGTTACATCCCTCAAATTTATATTTCATTTATCAGAAATAGACTGTAATATCTGGAGTGCAACATGGCAGATCTAGTGGCAGCTGGGTTATCAAAGAATTAGGACTCCAGTTAGTGACATTTATGGACACTGGAACAAGTGCTTTAAAGAAATCTTATCTGCTTTAAATCTGCTTTTATAGCTGTAAATAATGTTACCACCATGGGATATTATTACTAATCTATCATCCTCAAGCTGATAGTGCTTCTAAAATCACTTGAGAGAACACACAGAAATCCACAGCCCCTGTAGCACTGTGCCAAGACGCTGACTCAATGGGAGAATGTCCCACATCCTGCTACACTCCTGTAATCCACCAGACACCCTACAGGCAGGCCTGCAAACCTATCAGGAAGCAAAATCACTGCAATATCTTCCTGATTCAATGTAAAATGTTTGAAATTACTAGAAGCTGAAGAACTGTATTAACAGACAGAATTTTCTTGGGCTCATTTCTAAAGAGCCTTATGGTATGACCTGTGGGGGCCTGTGAAACGCACTGAGGAGAGCTCCGGAAAAGGCAATCACTCCACCTGAAACAGAAAGCAGAGGAGGAATATGCAAGAGTTGTGCAAGGTGAACTGGGGCCACTAAACTGGAGGTCTATGTGCATTGATTTAATATTGCAGTTTATTTCCATTGCATAAGCACTATTTATTTTGCAAGACTACCCTGAGGAGGAGCAAGCAACTCTGGCTACAGGCCCATATTTTAACTAGTTTTTTCTTAAGACTAAGTCCAGAGAAAGAGTCAGACTATTACTGGGACTCAACTGGAAAGCTCTGGTGTCCTTGTCTCAGTGCAGACATACCCCCACTACATGGAAATACAGACAGAGAAGCCAGAAAACAAAAATTGTTCTATCTAAATTCAAATCATTGCTCTATTTGTTTCTTCCTCACAACTTGTCTTTTACCAGATTCACTATATAAAATGTCATACATTGTTATCTCAAAAACTATAAATTCCTAACACTGGGGAGTAGGAACTACATTTTGGTTCTGTGTTTGCACCTAATACAATGGAATAATTAGTACTCTACACTTTAAAGCAATCTAGTTGGTCCTCAGGCCACTGCTTCAAGCTGCTCTAACTTCATTCTTGCCAGCCAGTTCTGTTGAGGTCTGTAGTCTGCTTAATATGCATGTTTGCTCTGAGCCAAATCACCTGATATGGGAAGAATCTCATCCTTGCCCAGATGCAATGAATTGTCTGCTACTGTCAAGTTATTCAAAATTTTGCAGTGGCAGCATCACTGCCAGCAGCTTGTTTTATTAGTTCCCAATTTGTATTAATTCCATATGCTGCTGTGTATTAATATCTCTCATCTCTCTTGCCTTTAGAAATAAAAAATATGATTTATCAGCAGCCTCTTTATACTGCCAGTGTATAACTGCACATGGGCTAATTGTTAAAGTTCTGAGGGAGCTGTACTAAGGGATCAATCCTTTTATCGCTGCAGTAATGAGCTTTTAATGGCTGGCTGGCTGGGCCTTCTGGCCTCCTCAGCCAGGCAAGCTTTAGCCATATCTTTTCTTTCTGCCCATTAATCATTGGTCTCCCATAACAGCATATCAAGGCAAACAGAACTGCAGTACTGAAAACTGGGAGCAAAAACCAAGACTCATTGCATCTCATTATCTCCACTAATACATGCATATAATAACACTGCAGATAATTTCCTTACGTTGTTTGAAAAGAAGCCCTGGATGGCTCATGGCCATCAGGCTTTAGGTCAGTTTTTCACATCCTGGCCCATGTAAGAGTGACCTGTACTCATTAACAACTGATGACATGTTTAAAACCTCACACTCTGGGGAAGCTGCCTCACATCACTGACAGCTGTAACTCTCATAACTGGTCCCTGGAGAGCAATAGCATATTTACAAAAATCAGAAAAGGCCTTGGCTGTGTGTAAGCTCTGCTCAGCTATAACAAAAACATCTTTCTATTATCAACATCATGTTCAGCATAAATCCAAAACACAGTCCCATACCAGCCACTGTGAAGAAAATTTACTCTACTTCAGCCAAAAATAGGACTGTACCTTGTCTCAGTTCCTGACAGCAGGATGGTAGAAGAGATACACACACTTCCAAGTGATAGATTTATGGATCCAGTAACATGGAAAGTGATCAAGTAAGCTGCTTTTCTCCAGCCTCTGGGTAGAGCAGTGGACAGGCACTATTGACAAACCAACAGCCACGCTGCACAGTTGTATGCTGTGTACCAAGGAAAGCATTCTGTATAGTCCAGCCAGGATGTTAACAGCATTTGTTTGAGCCTTCGAACTCACTTCTCCATCGACTATAAGGTGAGGATTCTGTGACTCAGCTCCTTTTTGGGCAACATATTTTTTATCCATTTGAAGGAGCCACACACTATCTTGCAGGCAATAGCAGCACTGGATTGATGGGAGGTCACACACAATTCTTTTATGTTCTTTCATAAAAACACAGGCCAGACTAAGTAACACTAGGTTTATTGCACACAGAGTAAATTATACGGATACATCCTGTGTCACATATTATTTTTACCAAAGTACAAAGACTTGGAAGACAGTAACTGATGAGTATGGTGTGTTTGAGGGCCTAGTGTTTAGGGAAGGAAACGGCAATCTGGCAATTCAACAAGCAGAGGTAACATCTTATTTCCTTGCAGTTACTTCATCATCTAACACACAACACATGTAACACAGAATCATAGAATGGTTTGGAACGGAAGGGGCCTTAAAGATCATCTGGTTCCAATCCTCCTGCCATGGGCAAAGACACCTTTCACTCGGCAGCTTGCTTACAGACCCAACCAATCTGGAAGTTGTACACTTCCAGGGATGAGGCACCCACAACTTCTCTGGGCAAGCTGTGCCAGTGCCTCACCACACTCACAGTAAAGAAATGATTCTCCCTAATATCTAGTCTAAACTTACTCTGTTTCAGTTTCAAGCCATTCACCCTTGTCTTATACTACATGTCCACACAAAGATTCTGTCCTGGTTTAGGGCAAATTTGGGAGAGAATCTCCAAAGGGGGCCCCTCCAGAAAGCAAACCCACACGGCCTCTCTCCAACCTCCCTAACCAGTTTGGGAAGAATTCCTCAGAGAGCAGTGGAAAGAACCTTTATATTTAACAGGCACAGCACTCCCCAGCACACAAAATGAACAATACTGGATGACACCATTCTTTCACTGCTCTGAAAAAAGATGACAAATTCAGAAAGTCTCTCTTGGGGGTGGTCACTCTGTTATCAATCCCTCTGGCGCTGGGGCAGCTGCTGCAGGCCACAGGATGTAGACTTTCAATGTTCCCAGGTCCCAGTCTGGAGCAGGTTTGAGCAGGTCCAAAAAAGGAAAGAAGAAACAGGCCAGGAAGAAATTTGGACTGTTTAGCTAAACTAGCTAATTAGAAGCAGAAGCAAAGCAGAAGCAAGAGCAGAGTGAAAAGGCAAAAGCAAAAAAAGCAAAAACTGCCCCCTCTCTCAGGTACTGCCCCCTCTCTGTGTCCCGCCAGCCATGGGGGAGCAGCTGATAGCAAAAACCAAAACAAAACATTCACTCTTCAGAGACAGTCTTAAAGGCACAGAACATGATATCCAGCAAAAACAGCATACATGGGGATACAAACATCATAACATCACCCTACGACAGATTCCCTCTCCTGCTTTCTTGTAAGCTCCCTTTCAGTACTAAATGCCTTCTCTTCAGCTGACATGTAGCTATCCTTCAAAGAGGAGGACACAAAAAAGATATTTACAGCCTACTTTTTCAGAATAAAATCTTTTCTTTGAATGCAAAGACTATTCTAAATACTGCTGAGTAGGAAAGGATCTAGATAAAAACACAGTGATTACAAAAATCAAATGTTCCTCATTAGAAAAGTTACATTAGGAGAAGCTAAAACTGCAGTTGAATTTCCTGTCTTATATGCTCAAATTGACTTGGTGCTACCTCTGCAAATTTGCTCATGCCTATGACACACAGCCCTCGTGCTCCTCCCCACCCCACAAATTCTAAACAGTTACAAAACAGCCAAGTAACCAGCACAGGAGAAGACAGAGGGCACTTGTGAAAACCATTTTGAGTATCTCATGCTGTATATCTCTCACTGCCCATGTAGTCTTACACAGATATTCTCATCCCAATCCTTGGCACTCCCTCAGACAGGGCAGGATGCATGGAAATCTGCCTGAAGCCACTCAAGAAAGGCACAAAAGATGTGCTCAGGACAGTGAAAGCACCACAGTCCAGTAGGCTGGCTTCAGTGTCTCTATTTTGGATGCAAAAGTACAAAATCAACCCTTTGCACACTAAGAAGATACAGGAACCTTGTGATCTACCTCTTCATGAAACAAAGACAGCAAAAAACAGCTCTGAAATGATACATTTACTTCTAGTTCATTCATCCAGAGTTTAAATTTCTTTGGTAATAGACAAAATATTTTCCTTTAGTTATGGCATGTGAAGAAAAGGACACAGTAGAGACAGAAAATCAGAAAAAGGCAGTATTTAATTTTGTTTTAATTCGCTGACCTGAGCAGCACTTTTGCCAGGGTTACTGGTTTGAAGAGCAGACTCCTGCTTTAGTGGTAGTGTGCTCTTTACCTGTTGCAGCCATCTGCTGGCTCTGCTGACAAATGGCCACAGTGCCTGAATCAGACTCTGGACTCACTGTTTCTGTAATCAAGAGTCAATCTGTGCAGACAGTACATGGCCTGTGTGCCTGTGCGTGGTTAGTCTGGGATGTCTGGAACACACGCATGGAGCACACAGAGGAGAGCTCCTACACATGTGCTGTTTTTCCCAGCAGAAATATGGACAATACTAAGGACATGGAATCTGAAAAATATATCTTCAACTTTCACAGAGATTATATCTTTGGACTCCTATGATTTGCCTTGCACTTCTGGAAGAAGATACACTCATGGTCACCTCAGCACTGAACCAGCTGTTCCCTGGGGTTTTTAAAAAGACACACAGAAATTTAGGGGCTACACTGAGAGGGACAGAGGGTTGAATTCACAGTATTTTTTCTTATTATCCAGTCATAAAAGATAAAACCAAGGATATTTATTTAAAAAAACAAGACTTTGGCACTGTGGGGACAAAATTAGCCAACATTTTCTTTTGCCCTGATTTTTCCCCTTATCATTCAAATTAGAAGGACTGGCAAAATGTTTTTTTTTTTCTTTTTGTACTTTGAAGGATAAGTAGTAGGAAAAATATTTTTGCAAGGACAAATCAATTGGATATTTTCAGATAAATACTGACATAAATATCTCAAAGACTACTTCATTAAAAAATTCTTCTGTTCTTATTTACATGCTTTCTTAATCTGCATGGAGTTTATCTCTTGATTTCCCATCTTCTATCATGGGATAAGCATAGAATCCACCATGCTCCACCACCCTGAGTAATGGGGCAAACTGACAGTAAGCCACTGCTAATGAACCGGATTTCAGAAATGAACACAAAGTTAACTGAATCAGAATTATCCATGACCCAATTCTGTAACATATTCTACCCTTGTCGTTTGCTCCAGTGCAAAAAGCACAGAAAATGAAAACTACACCAGATGGGAACTGATGTACAATGTTTTGTATTGTTATTGCTACCAAAACCATAACAAAGAATTGTGCTCCTACTTTCTAATTTGTTGGCACTTTCTGACCAGTTTGTCGGCAGCTAAGCAACTCAAAGAAAGGCAGCATCCAATGGAAGCCCTCTCATCCAGAGGGCAATCTGTGTCTGGCTGTCAGCCACACAAACGCATGGCCTGAACGCCTGTTTAGTGAGTCAGCCACGGACCATTGAGGAGCCAGAGCCTGAAATGGGAAGAGCAATGTTAAGCCCCTGGCAGCCCTGAGCTATGGAGAGCAGAGCCAGTCTAAAGGCAATGAAATATATCGTTAGTGGAAGCTGAGGGTTGAATAAACAAGTCTTGTTCCATCAGACTTTGCTTCTTAAGCCTGGTACTTATTGTGTAGTAAATTGGAAGCCATGAGGATTAACAAACTGAGTCAGATGATGGAATAGCTGCACACGGAGTGTAAAATGCTGCAGTTTAGAAAGAAACAGCTAAACCCTTATCTGACCTAGCAAATTTAAAGGGTCATACTTGCTTTCAGAGGACTCACTGCACATCACTTTAGGACAACCGTGCCCCTCACCCCAATTTCAAATACATAGAGATGTATCTTGAAATAATTAGCAATTAATAGAATAAGCATGCAGTGTAGCAGCAGAAAAATGAGTCCTATCAATCACCTTTCAATATCCATTGCAATATCAAATAGAATTCTCATCTCTGTATTACGATCTGCAATGCAGAAACTGAACTAGTATTGTTATTAACTGAAATAAAACCCAATCTACAGGATTTCAAACCTCCTTTGAAATTCAGTTTATTAAATGCATGTCCCATTAAGCCACTTTAATTATTTAAACAACATCATGCAATAAAAATACCTCAAGATTAAACTTGCCATCTAAGTGATTTATTTGTAAGTCACAAGGAAAATGGTCTCAGGTATAAGTTCCAAGCACAGATTAAAATATTGTTGCACAACTCGGCATGATTTGCACTCTCTACTTGAGAGGAGTTTGGTCCTCATATACAGGGGATACATTTCAAACTAGGAATAAACACCATTATACGGAAGATTCTCTGGGTTAGCACTGATTCTTCTGTCACACATAGGCACAGTGAAACAGTACCCACTGAGGAGCAGAACTTGTCACCAACCCAACACATGTATCTGGTAAATTACAGGTCAGAAAGAAGATATACTGGCAGTATTAGGCTCATAGGCATGAAGATGATGCACATGGAAGAATTTTTCTCTCTTTTCTAATAGAACCAAAGAAATTAAAAGAAAACAGTGGGCTGCAGGTGCAGAATAACAGTTTTCTTCTCACATAGTTAAGCTACTGAAGTCACTGTCACAGAACATGGCAGCTAGTATGTATTTACAAAGACTCAGAAGGCAATTAATTGGACTAAATCCCAGAATAAATATCTATCATGATTTAATAAATACAAAGATACTACTTCCAGATTATCAAGTTCTTGAGCCAAATATTGTTGGATGCTGGAAGAGTGCACTGGGGAGTTCTTACTGCATCTGGGTTAACTCAGTTCTTATAGTCATCCCAGGCACCCAGATCTGGCTAGCACAGACATTTACATTCTTACTCAAGCCTAAAGGGATTGACACCATGTAAGAACTCCGCTTATTTTTAAAAATGCTGGGGCATTTATACTCATTAATGCTGTGGGAGACAAAACTGTGTTTACTTCAAACTTTAAATTCCACTGCCAAATTAATTTTATTCTGTGTCTCAGGCCCACTTCCATCTTATTTGCAAAGACATCCACTGTTACTTACAGATTATCATATTTATTGGTGTATTACCTGTTGGTGTTTATCACAGTATTGAATCCAAGACTGATTGAATTACAAAGTTCATAGTCTTTCCCACTGAGAGAAGTGGGTCGCTTCTCCAACTTACTTTCAGGCTTTCTGCAGAATCAGACCAGATTGAATTAATTTCCACTTTGCTCACTCGCAAATACGCAATTAATAAATAATAGAAATACAACCGCATTAAGAAAATCTGTTACTGAAGTGTATGGATGTATGACAGAAAGTAAATTCTGTGGCTGGAGAACACAAGGCCATTATGATAAATTAATTTACCTTTTAAGAAATCTTGTGACAGGTTCTGCTGTTTTAGATGAGTAACTGTATCACAGAGTGCTTGAAGAACAAAATTCCACCTATTTCTCTATGAGGCTTTTCCTTTTCATTTTAAAACACACTGCCCTGTTGCACCCTCTCTGATAGAAAAGCCTTTTGCTATAATCCTTTGGGGCAGTGCATATCAGTCTAAGGTCTGTTCCAGTCATGAACTCTTTCTAAAGATAAACAGATAGAGCTTAGCAGGTCAACAGAACAGGCTGGTGAGGAGTAGATGCACTGTTATCCATGTCAGAAAGCAACTTAAAACCATTTTTCGCCTAATCTAGCAGAAATCTTCCATGTTGGGGAAGGGACTACCAGTGCCACTGTGAGCTTTAGTCCTGCCTTAGTTCATTAGTAAGACATAGTATTATACACAGAGAGACTAGAACTGCAAATGCAGATTGTCTTGCTTTTCTCACAAATATTGAATTATTACAAAAATATAGGGAAGAGATACATAATAACTGTGAACAGTGTGAAGGGAGAAAATACAAACTATATCAGTATATTTCAGAACATGAAACATATTTTCTTTTTACACTTCATTCAAGAAAAAAATCCATTTTATCAGAATTACTGGATTTTATAAGTGGACTCTAGAAGACCGTCTTAAAAAGGAAATCATTAATCTATTTTCAAACCATTAGTAACAATTAGCTCTTAATGAGTGCTTGTCATAAGAAAAGATAGATATCTGTTTTAAACTAAGGTGATTTCTGTACCTACTCCAGCATGAGACCCCTGTGCAACATCATCAACACATCAACAGCCTGAGGAAAGGCTTGCTGGTGACCTGCAGCAAGGGCACAGACAAATGGCAGATTTCAGAGCTCAGTTAGGGGTGCTATCACCTCCCATCTTTGCTTTGCCAGTGCACGTCATCAAAGGCCTGCAATGAGGAAGCACCCTACAGTCTGTAACGGGAGCTGTCCTTTTTCAGGCAAGACCTGGCAGCCCCTGACAGCCCCAAAGGCTTTGCCCATTGCACTGGGCTGCAATGCACTCACTGAGAAGGAACAAAAGGACACTGCAGCCACATGTGACCATTCCCATGCCCGGGCTAATTCTGGGAAAGGCCGAACTCTGTGTGGCACTTCTGGCACTGCCCACGGTGACAGGCAGATGGACAGAGGGCATTTGAGCTTAACAGGTAATGCAGATAAATAGAGAAAGGAAACTAGCTGAAACACTGAGTCAGGCTGAAGTGAAGCCTTGTTTCCACACATCCATGAACGTTCCCTGGCCCGACATTCATGGCTGGATCCAAGATATTTAATGCTGCTTTGATACACACAGTTAGCACAGGGAAGCCTAATAGCAGTGCTGATTGAAAAAGAACTACTAAATGTTTGATTAACAACTTTTAACAATCGCTCTTCTAATTTTCTCATTTCACTGGTGTTTATTTTATTCTACTCTTCCTTCTTTCTCTTATCAGGCAAATATAAGTAGGACAGCTCTAACTGGCTAAGGATATTGCTTTATAAAAACTTTGGTAATGACTTACTCCTGCTTATAAACCCTGGGGCATCAGCTTCTCATGTGTCCACAACTTCTTGTGAAGTCTCATAATTTTGTCTGTAAACTTTGGTTCATACTAGAAAATTACCTCATCACTTCACAAAAGAACTTTGATAAATACTTCAAAATTAATGACTGACTCATATAGCTTAAAGTATCAAAAGAAGGGCACTCAGAACTAGCTGAAGAGATAAATTCATTTATGGATTTATATATCTATTTTTAAGAAAAGGCCAGATAACTTTATCACATGAAAAACTTTCCAGTTGAGACATCAAATGAATCTTTTTTTGTTTTGTTTTGGTCAGTTCAGCTGTCTTAGACTCAGCTGCCCTTAGCTCTCTCAGCTTTAGGGAAGGCTTTTTTCAAAATGGGTTAACGAGATGCAATAAAACTCACTCTGCTAGTTCCTCTGTCAAAAGCATCATCAGCATGGTGTTATGGATCACAGAAGTTGATCTGGCTTGAATTACATCCTTTGGTTGCATTTTTCCCACCATCTCCTCTTATTTTATGACTTAAATCATCATTCCTAAGAGGTATTTTGCTATAATTGTCCTAAATTGGTTCTACTATAACTTTGTAGCTTACATCTGAGCAAGAAAAGCTTTGCCAACAGAGACAAGAAGGTGCTTTTGTAGTCAACAGCTTTACCTGTGAAAGTTTCTCTGAAGTCACATGAAAGGGACTCAACCAAAATGATTAAAGAATCTAAAATATTGGAAAACATTCTGTTTCTCAGAAGTAGATAACTTACAGTTTACGGAGTAATTGCAGATGATGTGGCATACATATCAGTGTGATCTGCGTGGTAGAATGTGACAAGACTGAACAAGCATTCATGACCTCAGAAAGATGCCAGAATACAATTTTTATGTGGAAAGAACCATATCAGAACAAAATTGTTTGTATTTTCAGTCAGATTATGGTTTACCTTGTGTCAAAGCCTGAAGGAAAGGATTACTATGTGGGTGTACAGCACCAGAAAACCTTAAGGAAAGCCATTTTTGCAGACAGAAAATCAGGCAAAGGCTTTCATAAGCTTTCAGTAATTCAGGAATTCCATTAAGTGCCCTTGTGTCCAGAACCTGTGTATTATTTCATCTCTAAGACTATATTGAAACTCAGGCCAAAATCAGACCAAACAAAAGCTTTCAGCTTATCTTTGAGTAATAGATGTCAAGCAGGAAATCTGATTCAATGTTCTTGATGTAGTTTTTTAATCACTATATCAGTAATCTTCACACTTACCACACTATTAAACATTTTTTTCCCATGATAACCATGTACAGAAAAAGAATATAAAGTAATTTTTCCTTCTTTGTAAGGGGCTACAGCCTCACCAGTAACCAGCAGAAAGTAACTGTCACCATGACAAGAACTACAGGCACAAAGCCTGAAATGTAAATTTTACCTGTATATTTGTTTTTGTAAGCTATACTGGCAGCAGCAGATTGAAAAAACCAGAATGGTGCACTTAAAAAAATGCTTACCACAGTTTCATTATGTCAGACAGTAACTGAAAGTCAGCTGAGCTTTAGGGAGGACACAATGGACACTTTTAAAGATATAATATACACAACTGACATTTAAAAAGATAAACACCAAAGGCAGAGCAAAGGGAGCTAATTTAATAAAATAAGGGCTCAGCAGTGAATGTTTATTTGTCTTGGAGGACGTTTTTTCTTTTTTTAAAGAGCACCATTCATGTTGCTCATTTTCAGTCTTGGTTCATTCCTGATGGATCATTTTCTACTTACTACCCTTATTAAAAAATACTAGACTAGTTCACAGCAGTAGTCCTAATCACTGTAGCAATACAATGCTGTGTACTATGCTATTCATCTTAAAAATGCTCCATAAATATTGAAGACTAGACCATAACACTAAAATCTACCTTGAATAAAGGCAGCCTGCAGTGATTGCAGCCAAAGATTTAATTGTACCTAGCCAAACACTGTGATTTCCCGTTTGCATCCTTCTTGGTGCTAAAGGTTTAGTGTAAGCAGACGTATGGTTTTACCTGAGTTTTGATTCCTTATTTGTCATCTTTATGAGAGCTGAGGCCCCTTTAGAAATCTCAGCAAGACAGTGAATACCACACCAAGGAAAAGTGGACTTTTACTTTCTAAGGTGTCCTTGAAAAACCTTCAACTGGAAGCCCATATACTAAAATGGTTTTCCTGAATTTGAACTACATCTCACTGCTAAAAGCTTTAGAAGTATTACCCTGCAAACACATGTCAACCTATAGCCCTCAAAAAGTTTTTTCAAGTAATTTTCTAAGATGCTAGATTAATTTATGAAGTTTCAGAAGAGGAAACACAGAGAAAGGATAAGAAATTAACATCTAGTTTGAATGTTGTTTTTAACACTACTCTTTCATGCCAAGAGTGCTGTTAAGAGGTTATTTCTCATGAAGACCATTTCATGTAATATTCAAACTGCTTCAGGTTGGTTATCAGCAGCTGCTTACCCAGGACTTTGGTGAGGGACAACAGGGTTAGGAGGCACTTTCTTTCTGCACTAGGTTACAAGCACACACTTTAAGGTGGAGAGAAAAATTTTGATATTGCACTAATAGTTCATTTGGTCTACATAAATATATTCTGTATTAAAGATGACATCATGTTTATAACATCACAATATATATACTCTTTGTCATTTAGATCTCTACTGTATCTTTAAAAAAAGAACAGATGAAAGATACAACTTCACTAATATACTGTTTATTTTGTGTGGCAGCACCTACAATTACATAGATGTTAAATAATCGCAGCTGATTAACTCTGTTCAGTTGTACATTACAATTGAGAACAATTTTAGGATTCATTTGAAGTTAATTATACGTTCCTTTAATAATGAACATTTTTGTACTTCACAGAACAGGTACCAGGAAAATGCTTTTATGACTATTATATGTTGATGTCCAAGAGATACCAGGTATGTAACTCTATGAAATGCCTGCAACTATTCCCTCTCTCAGTTTCAAACATTGTAATAGGTTCTTATAATCATAAAATGTCAAGCAACAATTTTTGGAATTCAGACACAAGTAACATTAACGTTGTGCCTTCTCTTCTGATGACTGAGCACTAAGAATGCCTTCACAATATTATTTTACTTTATTGACAACCACGACTTCAAGGTCTGCTGCATTCTACCCTTCATGAGCCTTGTGTTATATTAAGCTATATAGGTGGTAAACAATTAGATGCAAAACCACGAGAAACATTCTCTAGACACTTACCTCCAATATTTATTGCCAAATATAAAGAATAAAGCAGCAAAATTGCTCAGCTACCTAGTTATTAGTAATTTTAGGAGAACTATTTGTGTGAAAGTTGTCAAGAGGGTTTTCTGAGAAATCCTCATCAATTTTTTCATTGCTATGAGATATGAAATTCAGTTAACCATAACCAGTGCTTGGGACACCTCTGTAGGTATTATATGTTTCTCATTTCACAGCCCCAAACAAATGCAACTGACAATCTACTAACAAATAAGATTTATTTACAACTTTAAAATCCTGTTGTATGGCATTTTTTGATTCCCTAATTGCAGGAGGGGAGAGGAAATCCAGATAACAGCAGTTTCCAGACTTTTGTTATAATGGACAAAAGGAGATTTTAGGATGCTGCAACTGCCCTATGCAGTTTACGCAGAGTATGAAGTGCTGGGAAGAAGAGTGTCTGAAGGGCTAGGAGGAGATCTGCATCTGTTCCCTGGGTTTCAGTTAACTGCTTGTTCTGCCTAGAAATCTCTGAGAGATTGGACTGTCTGCCCATAAGCTGCCTGCCCTCTGCGGCCTCCCTGTGTGAAGCAGGAATTTGTCTATTGGGACTGTAATCATCACAGCCTCCAAGGGAATTATTCCATTTAGAATCTCTCATCCTCCCAGAAACAAATGCTGCATGCATGATCTGCATGTAGGTGTAGTTACACCTACACAGATACTAATCATAGATGAAACTAGGCAGATGAATCATCAGAAGTCAGTACCCTCTATAAACACAGATATTTAATGCATAGATAGATGACTGGTAATTGTCTGGTGATAATCTCTGTCAGTTTGATGCAATAGTATAAAGCTTTATTTTAGGCTCTAGCCAGAAGTACAGGATAAGCTCAGACTTAGCAACTTTTAGTGCAGAAAAAGGCAGAAAATCATAATACAATTGCTAGTTCATTACTACAGCACAGGACAGAAAGCAATCTCTGTATCACACACTGACAAAGGATAAACTGAGATGGAGTAAGGTCATCACAACACCCTCCAAAGGCACACCTGAGTTTGAGTAAAAGAATTCTTTTCAGCAGTGTTTTAAAATTATGTCTCCAACTTCAATTGAGTGCATCTTGATGCAACAGGAATACAGTTCAGAGCAACTCAAGAGACGAGGTGCTAAAGGATGTTTTACATAGCACTCATAAGGAGACTTGCTAAGAACTCTGCTGGAAGGACTCAAGAAAGAGATGAGCAACTTTAATAAGATCAGAGTAAATGAAAGAAAAATTAAAAGAAAATAAAGAAGAAAAGAAAGGCCACTGTAATAGAAATCTTTTCTGACTACAAAGACTGAAGAGATAAAAGGCAAAAGGAACTTCTTGTGTTTTCTACCTTCTTTTTTTTTGGACTCAGATGCACTGGTGCATCTCTGCAAATGTCAGTGAGTCAGAAAGAAAATCAAAAGAAACAGCTCTGATCTGAGGAGTGTGCTTTTGAAAGGGATACTTCTGCTAAGAGTGTAATGTGGCACATCAGGGCCACCTGGATAATGAGGGGCAGCAGATGAGAAGGAGGATGAATTATGTAGGTCCTAGATGAGAAGGCTGATGGAAGAAATAGGTCCATTTAGCTGGAGCTTTCATTAGGAATCATTTGTGTAAAAGCATTTTGGGCCTCTACTTTGGAGCACTTTTCTGTACAGAATGGGTGCTACTGGACATGAAATTTCAAGAAGGTAATCCCTGGCTTGGAGTCACAAATGACCAAACTCTCACCTCAAAACATTTCCAGAAACCTTACAAAACATGAGCTAAAGTCCATTTCTGTCTACATTTTCCTCCACCTTCATGGAATATTATAAAATTAAAGGAAATCTAAGTACCATGACTTATGAACTGCATCTAAAAATGTTTTAAGATTGTTAATTGATTCAAGAATTGCTTCTGATATCCAAAGACTTTTGTTATACAATTTTAACAAGCAAGTGATATTCATATACAAATATAATGACAAATGTGATTTTTCCAGTGACATTAAAAAAAAAAAGAAATGAGTAATAATTTAACAGAATTTTAAATAATCTTTTGACGTTTTGCTGAAAAGCTTAAGACAGCAAAGTTCCAGCAGAAGTTCAGGAGAAATGTGTATAAGTGCAATTATTCTAATGAATAAATAAAGGCCTCAACAGAGCAAGTTGAAAATATCATAAAAAAGAATAGCCATAGTCTCTTTCATTTACATTTTAGCAACACATTTCCATTACTGTGAAATAAAATAGGATGAATATGTAATCAAGAAAAACTTACCTTGTGAAAAATGAAGAATTCTATTTTAATGCTATTGCTTTTCTCATTGAATCTTGTGTTTTACTTCCACAAATATTCATGTACTCATATGAACATTCAGATCATTCAAAGCGCTAAAGGATTTGAAAAGCATAATCCGATTTCATTTATAAATAATCAATGAAACTTAAATAGCTAAATTACAAACAAAGAGCTATATTGAATCTTTTTTATTAGAAATGCATTTGGTGAATTTGGTGAACTAATTTAGAAACTTGACATTGCCATGTTTTTCATCAGAATTTGGTGAACTAATTTAGAAACTTGACATTGCCATGTTTTTCATCAGAACAAGTTCTCCACTGGATGATCAAGACTTACAAGCACATGACAAACAGGATGAGAGGACAGGTCAAGTCAGGTAATGATCAAGCACCAGCATTACATTTTGACCCATGCTTGGACTAGCTCTACTATTGTCTCCAAAAAATTATGTAATTTTTCTCATGAATATTTGTATTATTCTGCTACCGAGTTTCACTCAGAACTACAAATGGAAATGTTGAGGTGAAAAGCATACTTGAAAACAAAGCCATGAATGATGCTGTTTCAAAGCCAACCAGGAATGAAAGAAAATCAAAGGAAATCTGTTCTAATGAGATTTCCCCTCCAAAGATTTTTGGATGCACTTGGATACACATTTGAACCCTTCAGGGTTTATCTATTGGGAGATGAATTGCTGGGCAATCCTCTTATGCCCACGGATCCAAGTTATGACCTGGAACGCCTTGTTGTGCTAGAAGTGATAAAGCAATGAAACTGATAGCTTTAGAGAATTAAAATGTTGGAACTGAACCAGGAGGAGAAACACAAGATAATTAATCAGCCCATTAACTTTTTCAGGATGCTTGGTATCATATCTCAAATGCAAAGTATTTCCATAAAAGCAAAAGATAAATATTTCACATAATAAATGAAGGTGCAATCTGTTTTTATCTGGATGCATCCACATCAATGCTGGCTTTCATCTGAGGATGCATAATTGAGATGGCAACAGAATGACAGAGAGTCCTTAATTTGAGTTGTCCAGGGCAGAGTGAATTGTTGGAAATACACAATTTTGCAAAAAGAAAAATACTTTGTTGGCTGACAGCTTTTAAGAACAGCTGCTTTCTGGGATCTAGGGAATTGCACATTTTGCTGTAGCTTTGGTATGTTGCCACTTTAGTCCTTTAAATCTCTGTCCAAGACAGTAAAGAATTGTGAATAAAATAGTCTAGAAATATAGTTACAGAACATATTTTTCCAGTCTCAGAAGAGGAATAAGCTACAATGCGAGGACAACCTGTTAACCAGAGTTCCTGGTAATATCATGAGTCCCACAGATGGCTCAAAAGTCTGTCCTTCTTCTGACCCAAAAGTTCCAGGTGAAAAGAACTGTGGAATACTGAAAGTGATTATGGATAGTGATTTTGGGGACTAATGCATGTCAAGATAGAGGGAAAGTTTGAAGAAATTTGGGCATACAAATTTGGTTTTACAAGGCTACCAACGCTCAAGCATATTTTTCAATGAATAAGGGCTGCTATGTCTGAGGGGAATTTCTCCATCACCTTTATTCTTTTCTCTTCTAAGTAACAGTAGGAGATAGCCCACAGGAGCAGAGAAACACACAGCAGCACACCTGGAACATGGGGCTGATTTGCAGTTCCCACGGAGACAAGCATGTTTATTAAGTCATTGAGAGAAGGGTCCTTTCTCATAATTTTTTCTTTAAAACTTTGCCAGCCCTCTCATTTTTTAAAAAAGCCATGTGGTTCAAATCAATGCAATTCTGGTTTGTACAATTCCAGATCCAGATGAAGTGGTTTTAAGAATTAATTCTATCACTGCCTCCTCATTGCAATGAATGGAGAGAAACAATTAAGGGCAGAAACTGCTTCATTGCTTGCAAAGCTCAAGGGCTTTCTGAAAAAAATTCAGCATTATGTTAAGCAAAAAAAGAAAAGCCAGTCTGGCTTCTCTCTTCTGTGTATTTGCAACATTCTTCATATGTACACATACTTCCTTTGCTTGCTAAAACCCTTTCCATTATTATCAACCTTGCCTTCCTGAGCAGCACCCTGTGTTTTCTGAGCCAAAGACAGTGTGCTTTGAAAGCAACCCTGCATTTCTAGAGTAGACAGGGATTCAAAGCATTTACATAGATTTGTTTGGACAAAGAATGTCATATGTTACTTCAAAGACAGCCGTAGTTTTCTTTCTTCCGACATTTTCCCCATATGTTACTTGCTAGAAATTTTTAAGGTCTAGAGCATAAGCCAAAAGCAGCTTTTACTTGATTTTCAGCAGTGATTTAATATTTCCATTAATTAGAAGTGGGAGAAGAAAATGCAAAATTAAAATAATCTAGGCATACTATTTGGATTTTTACATTTATTCCTGCGACACGATTCAGAACAAGACTTACTCACAGAAATAAGCCATGAAGGAATCAGAAGAACATACCTTCTTCCAAAACTTTTAAACGTTATGAGTGAGAGATTCTCTGTAACTTGTATTCATTTTAACAGACCATGCCAAGCAGAAAGGCTTTGCAGAGGAGCAGCTGAAGGTCTAGGTCTTTAATGAGCTCAATGGATTCTTGCAGAGAGATGAGCAAGGGCCAGAAGGATTCCAGATGGGAACAGCAGACAGGTGGATGACACAATTAGTCTGACAATACAAAACTCCACACCAAGGCAGGCATGAACAGCTGTTGTATTTATCACATAGAACAAAGGCAAGAAACAACTGGAGGGAAGAACCACAAGTCCTGATGCACAACATGAAAGTGGATGATGGTAAACCTTAAGGAAAACATGAAAGCATAGTAAGCATGACTGGACATTGCACTGAACAGGATGAGCTGGTCAGAAATGATGAAGATGACACAGAATCAGAAAGTGATATGGAAAAAATTCCAGTTCATGCCAAATCAGAGGCAGAAACATGCAAATCAGGAATCATAAATGTGGCGGCTTTATTTACTAGAGAGGGGAAAGTGATATTGACAACTACAAGGCATGATCTCAATCAGGAAAAATATGAATTAATAGAATGCATAAATCACCATGACAGGCAACATGATCTTATTTGCTAGATAGGTGATTTTCTAGGGAAATTAGGTAAAATCTAATCCATCAGACTTAAGGAAATTGATCAACATAGTCTCAGATGAAAAATTATTATTTAAGGTTCAGAAAACACAGAACTGTAAAATGGGTTAATAGCTATCTACCATGAGGGGAAGTTTGCTGGTGATTACAGCTCTACAGGAGTCTAATGCAATATTTGAATTAATAGGACATAAAAAGAAAAAAGTCATTTGCTAGCGCCAAAAATGGAAGAATTGTCAATATTAATAAAAGTCTGGGGGTTTTTAATAGGAAGATCATGCTGCTGCTAAGTTCCAGAAGTGTTGAAAAAACTCATAGCACTGTGCATCTAGGCCTTGTACTAGAACTACAATTTCTGCTATTAAGTGGAGAATCATATTTTTTAAACAAAAAACAAAGTACAACAGTTCTTTGGAATGTTATCATGGTAAATATCAAGAAACGTGACTCTGAGCAGGATAAGCCCAATTCATGGTATATACATGGTAAAGTATTTCCAGTGAAACAGACTGGTGTTGTACATTTACATCATAAAAGGCTATACCAGAAAAATGTGATTCTATTCAGTCTTGTTAGAGAAAAAAAAATTAAATTTGATTCAGAGTGCTCCTGAAGGGAAAGAAGCAGTTGTTTTAGAAAATGGCAACTGTTTGTCCAAACAAAGTGTGCATGGTTGGAGAATATGACTGCTCTTGTAGAAACAGAGGAGAAAAACTAATTATTTAAGCTCAATAAAAAGGAAAATTAACAAATAGATTTACAAACCAGGATCAAATACAGGTATTCTAATCTCTAAAGCAAGAGACTACCATTAAAATTGCCTAGGTTTATGACAGAGCTAATATATGAAAAAAATATTGTGAAGGACTTCAAAGATCAAGTAGCTGATCCTTGTCCTTGCTTGGGTGTGTCCCACTGCTCCAGGATACCCCCTCCACAGTTTGCCAACATGTAGGCAGGTGCTGTCTCACATTGAGCCTGGGCCTGATGCAGTGGCTGTTCACCTCAGTTCTGTGATCAGGATCCTCTCATCATGCAAACAACCTTTTGTCCATGCTCCCTTAGGTATTATATTTATTTATTTATATATACATAATGTAAGAGTTAATAACCAGCTGTTGTATAGAAATCAGCTTATAAATAAAAATACAGTTGCACATAAGGATTTAATATTTTTTATTAAGAAACATTCTTGAGCATAAGTAGGAAAAGGAGTACACTGGAATCAGTTCTGTGCTTTTCCTTAGAGCCACCAGAACTCAACATGACAGAGATGTCTCTATAAAAAACCAGAGAAACATGAATTTTTTATATTTAGAAAAACACAAATCCATCCAATCTCAAAGAACAGCATCTAACTGAAAGGCTATTTCTGCAGCTGAGGGCCAAGGGCATGCAGCTGAGCAGTCTGGGTCCCTCCCACTAAAAGACTTAACACTATGCACTGCTCAGGGCACAGTGAAATTGAGACTGATGATTGTCTGCTAACATCACTGAGTCAGTGACAGCACACTTGAAATTTTTATTATCTGTTTCCTGGTACATTAACTGGGCTGACTTACACCCCAAACTGCCACGGCAGTCAGAGAACTTCTTCTCATGGCCATTATAAACAGCTGCATTGAATTCTTGCTCATTATTCCTTGTGAAAGAAAACCACTATGCCTGGATTATTGCAAATCTGTCTCCATTAAAGCAGTTCTGTGTGAGTCACTGTCTGTGGCAGTGGATATGCTATAGTTCTCCAAACAGCTCTATAAAAATCTCCATGGAAATAAGGCTCCTTAGCACTGGGAGAATGTGACCTGCTGAGAGCTCTGTCCCACATATCCTTCTTGCCGTGTGAGCATGGGATAAGTAACCCCAGAGAGCAGTGTGGAAGCTCTCTTCTCAGTAAGTGGTACTAAGCATATTCACCTTAGCAGTGAGGCTTACAGGGAGTCAGTGTGTTCAGGAGATATGTATTGTTATCTGCTGGGAATAAATGCAGACTGCAAATCTCAAGAAAAAAAACAAATTGATTAGATGCAGAAAGCATGGAAGTGCAGTCAGTATCACGAGTTCCTCCAAGAGTTTCTTAAGGCAGGCTTAATTCTCACAGTAGCTGCTCCCTACACACCCAATATGACAGATTTGTGTGCGTGCTACTCTTCCACTGCACTGTGCTCTGACTCAGAGAGGTGACATGATGTCAACATAAATTTTCTAGAAGCTATGTTTCAGGCTTTGATCCCTGACATCCTGACCAGAAAAACTGGAAGCTTCACCTCTTCATTTCCTCCCTATGCAGTGTGGTTATCTTATTTACAATAACAGATCAAATACTTAGTTATACTGAGTCTCATGCAGAAGTGATCAAAGAGTACTATGTGTCAACATTTTATCTGATGAGGATGTTGCATAGGAAAGGATTCCCTGCTGTTTTAAAGTCAAGAGTTCCACAAAGTAGAAAAACTTTTTTTTAATAACTGTAATATAAACGTACACCTTGTCTTCACTTTCTTTTTTCAATGAGGTAAGAGAAACCCTATAATGAATTCAAAAATGGCATTTTCTTGCTAGAGACCTAAATCCTGAAAGGCCCAAGCATGACAGAGAGCCCAAAAATGGAGGCATTCCCCCTCAAAGGAATCAAATGTCTTTAAAATCACCAGTACTTTGATAAGACTGGCTGGTAATGCAGCTGCAAGAGAAGTTGCCCTGCACTTTGCTGTTTTATTATCATATTGCTGTATTATGCATATATTGATATCTGAGATTTTTCTTACAGTGTCAATTTCTAGAGACCTCAAATTCTTGGGGTTTTCTAGAGGATAAAAAGTGGGGTGCATTTTTTTACATGATTAATTTTCCTGAGTACTCCTGCTAGTAAGAATATTCATTTGCTGTAATAAATCAAGATTCAGATTTTGGGTTTCGTTTATCAGCCCAAAATTTTAGGATCTAGGCATCTCTTTCATTATCATTTCTTAGAAGTTTGTCTCTTTTCACCCACAAACATAACTCTGTTTCCCTATTTCCTGCATTGTATCACAGTCGAGCTGCTGCACAGAAAGGCTGTAAGATCCACCTGACTGCTTCACAATACTGTTAAAAAGGGTTTTCACCCTCTGTCTACTGCCATCTCTCAGGAAAAGTTTTTTGATACAAGTCAGACCCCTCTTTCTGTTATTAATGAGGAAGAACCATATTCAGAAAGGGTTTCAGGCCACCATGTGCATAAATATCCACGTTTCCTTCTTCTGCCTTCAACTTATGATTCTTTATTAAACCCACCTGATGAGTCCATATGACTTACGGTTAAAGGAGATTATTTGTCAACTTACTTGGGAATCATTCAATTAAGAAGTATCTAGTTGAACTATAAATGATATCCCTGTTGGGTCATCTCTGAACTCTTTACAGTATGGCATCTGCACTGATGCACAAAAACAGTGGCATAGTTGACAGTTGTAATAGATCTTTTGCATTAGGAGTGGATGCAAATTCAACAGCTCTACTGTTCAGTAGTTACATACAGAATAACTGATGAGATGTCTGAGGACTTCAGAGGGATTTGATCAGAGCAAAGGGGGAAAGACAGGAGAATTCTGCATTTCTCAGTGGTGATCTCACAGAAGCTAGCTGGCTAATTAGCTAGTGACATAACATGACATTCAGCTAACAAGACCACAAGGTAAGTGGCTACAATAGCTAGATTAGATTCCTTCTGTCAGAATAGCACTCACAAATTCCCTGAATTGAGGGTGCTTAGAACTGTGTGGTGACAATATATTCTCTGTCTTGAAATTTGAAAAATCAAGGTCCTGAAATCTCTAAAAATTCTTCAAGAAGTTAATTTTTTTTCATTGCCCTCTCACCTTCTAAGTGACTTTATCTAGCACCATATGGAGCTGTGACTTAAGACTTGAAAGAACACCCATGTTTTCATATTCTACACCTACTGCATACAGCAAAAACACTGCTTAATAATGTCACTAAACTCTGTAAACTTCTTACTTAGCCTAACAATTATTTTAATTAGACAGAAGGTTAATACGAATACCCTTTACTGAAAAATAAGCTGTGCTGACTTATTTGGTGGTTCCCGATTCCACAATTCCCATAACACACCATTTCTTCCCAATCAACATGCATTCCAACATAATTGGAGGGTGAAGAAATATGTGAAAATTATATTAATTGAAAAGCATTTTCAAAGGCAGTCAGTGCTAATGAGACCAACCAGAAAAGTATAGCCAGCTATAAAAGTAAAATAGCATGACGCTTAACCCTTTGCTAAGGATGGCAATTAGCAGGAAGGTTAGGTTTAGTATTAATGAGGTAGTATTTTTATTTCATTGAGATTAAATTTAACAAGGCAATTAGTCTAGGCTAGGAAGGAACAGTTGCTAAATACCATCCACAGCAATAAGAAGAGGCTGATACAAAATATGCCACTTAGAAAATACAAAGGAAGAAATTATTACATGTGGAAACCTATCCCCATGTTATGGGATACCTCTGGGTATTTTAAGGGTAAATAAATGAAGAGGCCAAAACCTGGATCTTATAATCAGAAGTCACTTTATAGAATCACAGATTTACAGAATGGGAAAGGCTGGAAAGGACCACTGTGTGTGATCACTGGTTTAACATCACTGCTGGGACTAGGTCATACTAAAGAACATGGCACAGGAATACATCCTGTTCTTGAAGGAATTCTCCTGTAAGAGAGAGTCCACAACCTCTCTGGGCAATCTGTTCCAGTGCCCGGTCACCTGTGCAGTAAAGAAATTATTCCTTATGTTCAGAGGCGGAACTTCCAGTGCATCAGTTTCTGCCTGTTGCCTCTTGTCCTTTTACTGGGTACCACTGAGCAGAGCCTGGATCCCTCCCCTCGATATCCTTCCCTCTCAGTCATCTGTTCTCAAGGCTGAACAGGCCCAGCTCCCTCAGCCTTTCCTTGTGAGAGAGATGCTCCAATCCCTTGATCATCTTTGTTGCCCTCCACTGGACCCACTCCAGGAGCTCCAAGTCTCTCTTGTATTGAGGAGCCCAGGACTGGACACAGCACTCCAGCTGTGGCCTCACCAGGGCTGAGCAGAGGGGCAGGATCACCTCCCTCAACCTGCTGGCAATGCTCTTCCTAATGCACCCCAGGATACCACTGGTCTCCCTGGCCACAAGGAAGGGCACGCTGCTGGCTGACAGGCAGCTTGCTATCCATGAGGAACCCCAGATCCTTCTCTATAGGCCTGCTTACAAGCACATCAGCCTCTAGCCTGTACTGGTGCATGGGATTATTCTTCTCCAGGTGCAGGACCCTGCATTTGCTATTTTTGAATTTTAGATGGAACAGGCTGCCCAGGGAGGTTATGGAGTGTCCCTGTCTGGAGACATTTAAAATCCATCTAGATGAGTTCCTGCATAACCTGCTCTAGGTGACCCTGCCTGTGCAGGGGAGTTTGGATTAGGATCTCCAGAGGTTCCTTCCAGTCCTAATGATTCTGTGATTCTCTGCTCATCTCTCCAACCTGTCAAGGTTCTTCTGAAGGACTGCACAGAACTGTGGCATGTGAGCTTCTCCTCCCAGCTTTGTGACATCAGCAAAGTTTCTGAGGAGGTATCAGCCCCTTCATCCAAGTCATTGAGGAATAAGTTAAATAACATAGGCCTCAGTATTGGACTCCCTTAAAACTTGCTGCCTAAAATCTGTTTTCTGTCAGGAGTACATAACTGCACTGGGTGGATGTAATAGGTGGGGAATCATTCTTTTTATCCAATGCAACCAGTTCGAAACTTTCCCACAGCCTTCCAACAATTCACATTGCACAGTACACTCACAGGAGGACATCACACACTTCTACCCTTGGCCTCATAGTGACTGTTCAGCATCCTCATCTCTGCAGTTATTTTATATTCATGAGAATGCTATTTTTCAAACTATCTGCATAATGTCTTGTCTCTTCAACTGAGTAAAAAAAAAATCCTCAGGAGACAAGGAAAATGCTATTAAATCCTACAGACTATCTCCTTCTCTATTACTTTTGCTCCCTTCCCAAACTAGGTGGGGATGGATTTGAATTCTCCCTGTGGAGTACTGAGGAGGAGGTTACACACACCGTGCCCACCACTTCTGCCAAAGAAACTGTGTGACTTTAGCTGGCTTTGAGTCTTAAATTTTGGCACATTGTGTCACGCTCAGAGTCCCTGTTCTTACTGCATGATGAAGTGTCATGCTCAACTATTACCACTAAGAATATCTGTAGCTGGGTGGTGGAACTAGGCAATAAAAACTTCTTTCTTCACTTCCTTTCTCCTGTAAGGATTTCTGTTCTTCTGTATGGCGTGATTGCAGAGCAGATGTCTCTGGAACGAGGCTTCCCCCAAGTATGCAAGCACACACCAGTGAAAGCAGTTTTTAAAGTAACCAATGGGTTTGGGCCAGGTATTCTTCTTCCACACCTTGTCTATCTCCTCAGCATTCAGCAGAGTTGTGACTTCTCTTTGCTCAGTACCTATGTCTCTCTGCCATGAAGCACAGACGGCACTGTCCTCCTTGGCATCCACTTTGGAATTATGAGGATAATTAACTGGGAAAATGATGAAGACTGAGTTTGTTTAGTCATATCAACAATAGGTTCTGGGGTACCAAGTAGATTTTGGCTAAATTGTTCTTTGCCTATCTCCTTTAGTACCTTTGAGTCTCTACACTGAGCACTTTCATCTTCAAACTTAAGCAGTTGCTCAGGAATCTTGGTAATTTTCAAATACTAAATATTATTATTAAATAGCAAGTCTCATCTATACTGAGATAACACTTCTCATTAAAATTCATAGGAAGACCTGAGTATTTGTAAACTTCAGGAATCCGACATCTAGAGCTGTTGGATCAACCTCTTGCATCAGCCTAACCACAATAACATTTTCAGGTAGATAAAAACACTCCAGAAAGCCTTGTGAGCAACAGACAATTTTGAATAAAGAATAATGCTGTATGTATAGGCCTACTAAAGTACTGCCAGATATCTGTCACAGTCAGGTCTGTGAAAATCCTCCCCATTTTTTCAACCCAGAAAATTGTAAATGTCATGACACAAGGGGATTACTGAAACCTAAAAAGATTGAGATATTGGTTATCTCTGCCAGTTCTCACACAAGACTCTATTAACACAGGTTAATGTGGTAATAAGCCATTTGTTAACAGCAGTAATTGACCAATTGTGAGAAAATATGCTGTATTTAATGAGTAATGTCAGAAAGACAGAGTGCAAAAAACCTGCTGGCATTTCTATTTATATTTTTGCTGTCTGTGGTAGTGAAAATTGGTAAATGGTTGCTTCTAATGGCAATTTGTTGTCAGAGCCCATTAACCCATGAAACAGCAGAAATGCACTCTGTGATAAACTACATAAAAACAGGAGCTGAAGTAAACTCAGAAATTTTCTCTATAACAACCTGTTCCTCCCCAAAGGGTAAATTTTATAATATGAACTCCCATGCCAAGGAGATTCACTGGTCTAAGAGAAGAGCTGGCTTTTCCAAAGAGTCCAGCAATTCCTCTGGATTAAGCAAGACTAGAAACAAGGCCTTTGGGGCTCTGTGTTCTCTTTTCTTGAGTCTCTGAAAGTGCTAAAACACAATGTGGAGAGGAAGGAGGAAGAGACAAGTATTTCTGTTAAAAACTCCCCAATAATTGTCCTATCTCCAAAAGATAAAATTTCCTGTCAACCTCGTCCACAAAATCTAACAAAATGCGCTTCAAAATATTTTCATTACTTTTATTCTCCCTCCCCTTCTCACATTTTTCCTGCAATTGAATGCAGGAATAAATGCATACTAAATACCATTCAGATGTCCTTTCATTGCTTTCTTATCACTTTTCTCTACTCTTATCTGACAGTACAGCTTTTTGGACGTAAAAGTCTTGAAATGCCATAGAGAAGAAAAAAGTATAAACAAAATACAAACTCTTCAGTGGTTTGCTTCCAGTAACAAAAAGCAAGGACAATAGAGAGAAAGATAAAAAAAATGTTATGCTACTAATTCAACATCTCTAGTTTTAAAAACTAAATGGAACTTTTAAGTTTGAGGAAAGTTTTGCAAACACATTTTAAAAACTGGCATCAACTTTTGATATTACAAAGACAGTAGTGGCCCTAGAAACAGTTGAAACCAAGGCAGGGCTATGAAAGCATGTCAGTAGGCAGCACTCAAGCTGTAGCCAATCTAGCTAAGGACCCTCAGCTTGTCAATTTTGTAATATTTATATGAGAACAAATTAAGCTTTACAGATATTCCTAATGAAACGAGATTATCACAACTCCCATCATTACAGCAGGAATGAATATTTTATGTAAAAGAATGAAATATTATCGTTACATATTTTTACTGAAATTTTCTAATAAAAATCAGCTTCAACTTACATTTACCTCATTTTTTTGTAGCAATTCTGGAAACAAAATTCATGTCTCATGGGATTCACTGGACTCCAAGAAAGAATTGAGGATTTATTTTAGAGTACACTTATCAAGGAATGTGCAGTGGTATACACTAGGAATGTGGCTCCAAATTAAGACAGTTTAATTTAAGTAAAAAAACTCAGTATAATTACACCATACATTAAACAAACCAATGTTCCCTAGTTTAACTCTAAAATGTACCAGTTTTAAAATACTTGATTCTGGGGGCATTGCTATATAAATCTTAATATTTCCCAAGGAATAATGAATGACTTGTAATATAATTTTTTTGAGCTATTACCAAGTTCTGTTCTAATTAAATGATGGCATCAATACAAATTCCTCTAAATCAAGATCTGAAAGTATAAATAATATATTAAAATAAGCAAATAAATACCATTGTGTTGCCCTGAAAAAACACAAGCCACAAAGACAGAACAAGAACTAAGGAATTTAGAACTAGAGGGAACGTTAGTATGCCTGTCTTTTGTAGATTTGTTCAATATTTTATAATGCCTGCTGTATTTTGCATGTATTTCACACCAACAAATGTCCTCTTCATGTAAGTGTTAAGGGTTGACAGCTAAGGTGCCTCCTTTGACCAAAGGGCTTGTGAAGAACATTTCCCTGGGGATGAGATGAAATAAAAGATACAGAGAGATAAGAGAGGATCACCAGACAGAAGAGCTGCCTCCAAGGGCTCCCCTCCCCACGCTGACAGACCTTGTTCCTGCTGCACCAGGAGTCGGAGACAAAACTCCAATTGACTGCACTGGGAAAGTGACAGACAGAGCAGGATCTTAGGTGTGTGAATGTCACAGTTTAGGTGTGGGCATGGTAAACTTTAATGGATGGATTACATCTAAAACAAACATGGAGGCAAAGACTTGTGAATCTTCCTCCGTTTTCTTTGCAAGACATTAATATATCTTTTTTCCTTTATTAGAGTAATCTCTAGGGATCTCAATCAAGCTGGAGATTCACTCTATTAATTATTTCTATTGAGAGAATCCTGGAATATTTTACAATTTAAGAACACAAGGTTGGAAAAAACAAGAAAAAATTGATTTTGTCACATTTTGGATATCAGTTAATGCCAGAAGATTCCCAGCAGTAGCTCTGGTATTTGCTATCCACCTCCCAACAGACAAATTGGGCATGCTGATTGTATAAATGGAATGTGAGGGGCAAAAAGTCTGAAGAAATCATCCAAGCTCATACAAGAAGCTGCAGAAATAGCAGCAAGTAATTCCCACTACAATAACACTAGCTCTTTAGGGTTTCAGCAATATGTCCCTCTCAGGAACAATTTGGTTTCCATGTTTATTAGGGTGTGCTAGTGAGACCAAAATACTGAATCTGAATATCCAGCCAGATATCTGAAGATTAGTAATCCCAATGAGAGATGATGCCATTAATTCAAGTAACAGGAGATGCTAAAACATTCTGTCCTGAAATGAGGCAACATAACAAAATAACTAACAAAAAAGAAAACACACTATTTGAAAGAATGTTTTTCTCTAACTACTGGAAATTCTTGGTACATAAAAAGCTGAAAACAATGGTGTTAGTGCATGAACATGTGAATATGACAGCTAAGTGCAGCAAAGGAGAGAGGAGAGTCCCTGCTCGCTGTTCAACATGTCACTGCTCTGTAAATACAAAATGTGCCACATTATGTTTAATGTTAGGGTAGAAGTCGAGTGCCCTCCTTCAGAAATATCTGGCAGGTTAAGCCCTTTTTTTTTACCTTTTAGATATATATTTTTTTGGCTGTGAATTTTTGAAGTAAGTTCCAAGATCTTCAGGAATATTCTATGTTCAAACTGTATTTTGCTTTGGTCTGAATGCCAGCACACTTCTTGGCATTAATTCTGCCTGGTTATTCTGTGTATATTTGTTCATTCAGTTAGCTTGGTACGTTACAAAGTTGCTGACAGGTGGGGCTTTTTTATTTAGTATTATTAGGGTTTTTTTATTTCTACAAGTCTCACTTAGCAAAACTTTCACCCTTATGTTAAAATACACAGAGCAGTATTCACCAGTTAATACAGGCTCTAGAAGTGACCATGAAGACACCATGAAATAAGTCTAATGAAGGAAAAGCATTATTCCAATGCAGAACTTTCTATCACATTTTGTTTTCTAAAAGAAAAAAACTGTTTCTGGTCCTTTCCAAAGTCATGCCCTCTGGTAAATTACAGGATGAACATACACATGCAGCATATTCACACACATGCACAATCTCACTGAAAAATAGTCAGCTTTAAAAAAAAAAAATCTTTGAGTCCAAACATCAGGTACTCCCTCAAGAAATAAGAATCAACCCAAGATACCAGTAAAATCAAAAGGAGGTATCAGAGCAACAACTGTTCACAAAAGGCAGTCCCATGACACAGCTTCCTGGACTGCACAACTTCACAGGCACATAAGACACTCTCTTCCCTCAGCAGCTGCAGAGTAAGGATCCAACGCCAGCACAAAAAAATCCACCCCAAATATACTGGTTAGTACGGCTCTGTAGATGTTTACATCTACTTTTCTCCTGGCTTGTCCCTTCACACTCTGGTGCTGCATCTGAAATAAATCTGTCTGTGGTGTAGTGGGGAGCTCAAAGCACTACACGGGAGAAGAGGGTGCACTTTCCCAAGGGACACCAAGCAGAAAATATTCACCCATAGCTGCTGGCATGCAGGATCAGAGTTCTCTTCCTTTCCCATGATCCTGTTCAGGTTGCTGAGGTAGCCAGGCAACAGAGCACAGAACCAACCATTTGTCATATACAGCGTCACAGGTGAGGAAGAAAAGAGGCCATGGGAACTATGCAGCAAATGTAAAGCTCACACTGAGTGTATGAGAATGGCTAAGCTGGACCTAAGAAGTGTGGGAGAAGGCCAGCTGAAAGGTGTTCTAACCCCTAAAGACACAGGAAAGGTGTAAGGGAACATATGGCAGACAATTCATCCCAAAAGCATTGTTGTGGGAACAAGAAGTATTCAGTAAGAAATTTTAAAACATTTTAAAGGGTATTCAGGAAGAAATTTGAACATTTTTAATAGTTCTCATAAAAAGGGAATAAAAATCAAGTGGTCAGCCTTCTTTTAAATTATGAGGAAGGAATTGTAACCATGGGTGGTATTGTTCAAGTTTCTCCGACACTGCAGAACACTCAGGTATGGGAAGGACATCAGGGTTACAGCTTTTGATCCCCTCTGGATGTAGAGCTTATGATGGCTGCTGTGAAGTGTGTTGGCTTGAGGCACGTTTGCCCCCTAGACTTTTATAGACCAGTGTGAGAACTGGATGAATTCACTGACCCTGGTGATACATTCCTATTCTATTAATCTGTTTCTTCCCGCAGGATTGATGACGATCAAATTTAACATTTACAATGATTGCATAGAGGATAATTGTATAAAAGGTAGAACAAGATTTATCATGTCTGGCCATCACATTAAACAGGCTTCTGCTATTTTGCCTCCAAACCACAAGCATAATTTCTTTTGTTATTCTAGTTATTCTGAGTTTCATAAAAAAGGTCAGGGTTAATACAAAGCAGGCATGTAATATATCCTGAGGTTTCTTTGGGTGAGTTTTGAGGTGTTTCTTAATGTCAGAATGCTCTATTTATCATACTTCAGCATCTCATAAATAATTGTATACACTGCATTGTAAACCCTAAAGGGAAATTCAGCTATTATAAAGAAACTACAAAAGAACTCATGTTTGGAAAACCAACCCATCCATACACACTTCTTTCCTCATAAAAATCTCCCAGACATTTTCTAATCTATTTTAATTACAAATTTCTATCCAGGAAACAAATAGTTTATACATTACACAATATAAAGAAAATAGCCACCCACAGAAACATCTTTTCTCCCCTAGACAGAGTTTTTAAAATGCTTGCCAGCAGGTTAAAAATGTTTCTTATAAAGTCAATTATAAGTAGTGCCACAAATAGTCATTTCAGTCCAGTCTCCCACACCATAAACATTTTTTGCTAGGGCAGTAGTGCTTAAAACAAATATTCCCATGTGCTCCCTCTACTTTGCACCCTCACTCCTGAAAAATTTCATTTCCAATAGTATCAATATGTTCAGCTTTTACCATAAAAAAAAAAAAATACAAAAACAATTCCATGGAGGACCTATCTATCTAACTTCTCTTTAATAATTCTCACTGTCACCATCCTTTGAGATGGCACCTGGACAATTACTCAAGTCCCTGAGAGGTGCATCTATCTAACTGCAGCAGGAAACACAGCTAGAAACAAATTCCATCTTCCCATGGGCAAACACTGAAGCTGCCCCAACTCATGTATCTCCCCAGCTCTGCTCTGTGGCAGCTCACAGCCCCTGCCCATGATGAGGTATGGCTGCACACCCAGGCACCACCAGGCAAACTCAGCTGCTGGGTCAGACCCTCCTGCTTTTTCTTTTCACCAAGCAAATTCGAGTTCCAAACAGATGGACACATAATACAAGAGAGCAAACCACTGTGGAGCAATCTAAGGAGGGTGATCCATTAACATGACCATCCCTTTTGAACATGCCCTTCACGATTTCCCTGCTACAGAAGAGCACAAGTCCTACTTACAAGCTACATTTAACCTTTATGAGCCAAGCTTTTACCATTATGTCAGCTTGCTAAACAAAGGAAGAGCAATTTTGCAGCTGGAGAAACTGAAGCACTGAAAAGCAATGCAATCCATCAGAAAGCAAGATCTTGTTGGAAGGACTGGATTCCTCCTTGTTTTTTCACTCTTCCCTCCTGCACTGCTACATGTAACACAGAACAAGGAAACCATCGTGAGTATAAGAACAGGGAAAATTTAATCTTACTTCAGCCATGTCTCTAAAACATGGGAAATGGGGAAGTTGTATATTAGGCACAGTGGAAACCTGCACCAGAGAAAGTCAACTTCAAGTATCAGGCACCATAAATCAAAATTCTCCCATACACAGAATATTTCTATTTAAACTCACTGATTTATTGATATAAAGATAGACATAATTAATATAGTTATTAGTTTTGCTGTAAAGTCCAGAAGGACTAAACTTGGATTCAGAAATGGAGGAAAACAATTTTTTTTTAAGTTATATTTTTCTGCCTGCTGTGAGTTTTGGACACCTACTTTGCACAATTCTCGAGCTAGATTCACAGGTTCAAAATACAACTTTCCATCAATGTATAAGTGAAGGGGAGCCTGTGATAACTCACCTCACTGCATCCTCTTTCCACACAGATATTAAAATTATTTAGCTCTGTCACACTGGAAGCTCATGGGGACCCACTCCTTTGAAAAACTCATTCAGTATGCACTCCTGCTCTTAAAAGTTGCTCCTCTAACCTCCTGCTTACAAAATCAAAACTCTACATGAACAGCAAGGATCTAAAAGCATTTTCTTCATTACTGGTTAAACATTCATGCTTCATATGAATCCAGCATTTATTACTTTGTTTATGTGGAAGTGATCTGTAACATAGACAGGCAGGTCTGTCTTAGCTGACACTGGATCAAGGTGACACTGCAATGATACTTGCAGCATTTAACAATATTACCCTGCTGAAAGCCTTTGGGGGCTCTGATTCATGGAGCAGAGGACAAAACTGAATTCTATGGAGAGATCCTCAAATAAGGATCAGATAAGGAGAGCTAGTGCAGTAATCCCCTCCTTCACAGCACATGCTACAGCTGCATCTGCCACGCCTCACACCTTGCCAAATCAGAGCCATACGCACCTCAGAGGGCTACAGCCTAAATTATCAGAGGGACTCTGGGCAGCATTACAGTCCATGGAAAGGATAACTTAGTGCAGACCCCAGTTCTGACAGGCATCACTACCACTAGCATCATAATTTTCCCCCAGAGAGAGAGGAGATTCTGTTTTTAAAATCAAGAGAATACAGCAGAATTTCCTAAGTCACACACTAGATTTTTAGTGGTAAGAGCAGATTTTTAGACATGACATATGAAAGAGGCATTTATGATCATTCATTAAAGAAAAAATGTAGCACCTCAGGAATACATGTGAATATATTCTCCAGCTCACCCACAACCACCAGTTTCATTCTATTGAAGAATAAAGACCTTTTAAGGTTGTTAGTAAACAACTGATTTCTTTGATCTGTTATTTTGAGTCTGGAACAAAGAGTTTCTGAGCAGCATAAAAAATTAGTTCACCAATAATACAGTATGTTAGACATACTGTTGTCTTGAATGTTTTTCATCTCCCAGCTCTGTATAAGATATGCAGTACTATTTATGTTTTTTCTAAGCAATCACATATGGACCCTGATCTCTCTGCACAGTATAGAACAGGCAGTGAGAAACTGCAAGTTCCAAGGAATTAATGCAATAAGCCTCACATTCTACTTTTTGTTTTTTATTTTTAGTCTTAGATAAGTCTATTTTATGTTCTTAAATTGAAACCAATACATTTTATTTAGTTTTAATCTTTATTTGAACTCAGTCCAAACCTCTTCTATCTTCTCCAAAATGCTTCATGTTAGTAGGTATGATACCTCATCCATACATCAGAACTAACATGTACTGCACTATATATTGAACCAATAAAGCACACAGCTGACAAGTACTGACATTAAATATCAGCAGAACTGCAGGAGACACGAGCTCCCGGACTCTAGTGGCAATGATTTCTAATAGCAGAAACCTTTTCAGCATCGTGCCTCATTACTTTAATACTTTGTGTGAAGTATTATATCCATTATAGGCAGAGGATGACATCTTTCATTAACAGCTCCAAGACAAAAAGCACTTAACTTCTCATTACTCTGAAGAGAGTCATATTCCAGCACTAAACTTAAGAGCCACTTACAAAGCATTCAGCACCTCGTGCCTTTTTGTAGACACTTGCATTGAATTTAGTCCTCACTTCTGCTTACAGCAAGGATGATGCATCAGACACTTTCACCATTGTAAACTATCATGGCAGAAGAGTCATTCATTTACTGGGGGACAAGAACATTTTGCCTCTGCTCTTTACTACGCATTACTTTGTCCCATTCTTCTTCCTTGAGCTGACTTAGGGAATCTATAAAGTCTTTCATTGAAGCACTTGCGGGGTTTTGTATCAAAGATATCCTTCTATTCCAGACAGAAAAATTTCAAGGAAATACATTAATACTTCTTAAGGAAATGAAAAATCAAACTTTTTGGAGAGTTGTGCTTACTTTATGCCAAGCTACATGCTAAAGCAGATGATCAAACAAAATTTCATGTTTTCTTGTGTCATGGGGTAGCTATTCTAAAACTGGAGACAGTTTGGAAAAAGATAAGTCCTGAAAGAAAAATGTCAAAAAAAACCCAAAAACAAACTGATTTTACTGCACTTATTGGCAAGAAGAAAAGAATTAGTAGATAAGAAGCATGAAGATTCCTTTTCTCCCTACAGAACGCTATACTTTAAAATACATGTACACCAGTTGTTTCATTTTCTAATCCTGTTATATTTTCTGACAACATCTGGAAGATTTGATTCCTGTACCCTTTACTTGCATTGTGAAGCATTTTACTTTGTGATTACTTCCAATCAAATTCAGAGAAACTATTTTAAAAGTGATTGCTAGCCTGATTATGGTTGACAAAACTCAGTCTGTATCTTGCCAAGGTCATCAGAGAGGAAAAAAAGTGATTTGCAAATCTGTCTTTTTTTTTTTTTTTTTTACCTCTGAGAAGCATAGAATCAATAAGGGAAAGAAAACAAAATATCTGGCTCTTGGTTCAAGCTAGAACAATCTAGATAACAGACCTGCATCCTGACTGCAGCTGTCCTCAGGCAGTTGCCCATGCCCAGAACCTTCAGAGCATCCCTTTTCCTGTCCCACTGCATTACGTGGCTGTGGGTTGGGTAAGGGGCTTGGTTCACACCTGCACACGGACACACAGACTCACAAAGACTGTCAGGGTTGGGATTCCAACCTGTTCAACTCAGTGCAGTACAGACTTTCTTTTCACTGACTTTGTGTTCATTGCACCAAATACTCCCCTTCTACCTCTGTATCACCATGCAAACTACCTTAACACCTGAGGCAACTTCAGGCCATTTCCACAGCCTCTTCAGCTTTTGTTCACATAATATGAAAAAGCTTCAATAAAAGAGAAAACTGAAATTTACAGTCCTAATAAAAGTTTATTTCCTTATCAGCAGCAATTGCTACTATATTTTCAGCCGTCCAATAAGTTACAGACTTCCTTACTCATTAACTCAAGAAATAGACCAACTCCTTTGAGCTCAGGCATAGTAAATCATAAATTACAGAGCTTCTCATCACTTCTAAGCTATGTAACCTGAATTCTCTCCAGTTAAAGCAGCTTCCTCATTACCTGTATCTGACATTTTTTTATCTCAGTTATCTTTGTTCCTTTCCCAACAATTCAGACAGAATTTTGTTTTCTAAACTATCTCCTACTTTTCTAGACATCATATTCACTGTGCAGGTATGCTCTGATGACAGATGCTGAAAACATGATGTATACCAGTATCATCAAAATAGTTTGCTTTTCTTGAAGTCTCCTTTTCCTCAAATATGACCTGAAATGGAAAATATGGAATTCTAGTATTTCAGTCCTCTAGACAGACAAAAAAGCCTTGAAAGAGTGTAAAGAAGTGCAGGACAGGGGAAGGAAAAATAGGAGCACTGCCTTAGGGTTGAGGGGAGAACAATTCAACTGGGTTTACCCGATGGGATGTACTGTTCCTGCAGAGACAGTACATGAATGACTGAAAAATGTCAGAAGGAATATAATACTACAAGTTACAAACAGCAAAGCTTGATTAATTGATAAAGAATTTTTTTCTTAATATTGTATCTATTTAAATTTCTTCATAAACATTAAAAAAATGGAGATAGCAATAATGTGTCAAGTAAAATAAGTGGCTAACAAACAATAGGAAAGAGCTCTCAAGCACAATATTCAGTTCTCCTCTCCAGCATCTTGAAGGGATATGAAAGCTTCCCATTTTACTCCATTGCTATCTATCTACTTTTATAATCCTGCCAAAGTCAAAGAATCAATCCATTTTTTTTAGAAATTACAGCTATTGATTTCTCTCTTTTTCCTGTCCTTGTAGGAGAAATATGACTTACGAAAGGTTTCTCTGGTTGGTTTGGGCTTTGTTATTTTTGAAAGAAAACTTCTCATTCTTCCTTCCCATTTCTTCCTCTCTGTATTCTTAAGAGACCAGAACTAAAACCAAGAAGAAAGAGACACTGACAGACCTTGTCTTTCTAAGGTCAACCACCACAGTAAAGAACACCCTTGGTGGTTTCCTCACTCTACTTGAAAAGGGCACAAACAAAGCTCACATACTCTTTGCAGAGACAGTGCACATAACTGAATCCCCACAGCCACATCAGACAAAATTTATTTATACAGCAGGAATCACATCATCAGCCTAAGGAAAAAGGGATCATTTGGGAATTAAATAAACCTAAACCTCTGGATCACAACATACAAAGGAGATTACCCTGTAGTTCCAATCTTACCACCCAAATACAGCTGTTACATATACTTCAATTACTAATGAGAACTCCTGGTCCCATGGAAGGAGCTGTTCAACCTGCTCATGGCTCATCTAAGGAATTTAACATTTACAAATATTGATTCATTCTCTCTGCTTAATGGAAACATCCACAGACAAAGGCTGGCACATAATCAGAATTCATTTTGGTAGGATTTCGCTCTCCTACTTTCCTAGTATCCTAGTTTAATTAACATATCCTGATTTCAAACTATTTTTAACAAGTCATTTTTATTCGATCAAAGGGCTAATGCTTTTTCAGGAATGTCACTCATCTAAATTATCCATCATTTTATAGTTTCCTGACAAGCCTCAAGAGACTCCACCATAGAAATAAAAGCTACAGCAGAATTAACTTAGACTGCTTTATAGGCACCTGCTATTATGGCAGTGCACCAAATCTGGAAGGTCATTGAAGGCTGTGGTCCTTAGCACTAACTTTAGTTTTTGCAATAATTATCCATGGTACATGAGAATACTGGGACCAGAACTTAACCTTTGGTGAACCTACATAAAATTTAAAGGATTCTAATACTACCAGTGAAATTGTTTTGCATTTACAAGAGTAGAATTGAAATAAAAACAATCTTAGCAAGGGTAAGAAAATCCTTTTGATTTTAAAAATGGGATAAATGCATGAATTTGAAAATACATAGATGTCTAGTCAAGTGTTTGCATTTTTAATTAATTGTTCTGAACACGTAATAGCAAGAACATCTAATTTCTCAAATTCAGGCTCTCCTGAGAGTGCAAAATCACCACGACCAGCCGAGACTTCTTGCTTGGCTGATGGTTACTGATCTTGACACTTGCTGGTACTCTGTGTTGTGAATAATTCAGGGATGCTGAGTTGTTCAGTGACAAACATGGAGGGTAAAATGAGATGTGACATTGCTGCTTGCCTGTTTTTGCTTCACAGCAGAATTAACAAGCAGGATCTCTCTGTTAAGCCTTGGGATTACTGAGAAGATGTCTGAACCAAAATGCCCCCATAAATACTTCCAGTGTTTGCTCCACTCCAGCTAAAAGGAAGAAAGCAAAGAGGGTCTTTGACCAAAATTCTCAGGAACTTCAAGCAATTGTCCAGTTGCTGTAAATACAATATTTGACTGAATCTAACAATGCTGTTTGCTTCTAAGCCACAGAATTAGAAAGCAAATAATTTCTTCTCTGGAAAAGAAGGAACTGAAGGTCACAGAGACTTTCTGCTAGATTCAGCTATGCCACTGTAGAAGAGAGTTCTCCAGCTTTTATTGAGAGTCAAAAACATCTACAGAGATGTCAGCTGAGCCGTTCAACACTTCCTAATTTGTTCAGACAAAATCACTTATGTCATTTTGGGCCTGGTTTGAGTTGACCTGCATATCCTAGATTAGAGAACACTTTCAGCACCTCCTCTACAGGAAACTCATAGAGAACTTGACAGACTGAGGTTAAGCTCCAAAATGAATCATGACTCCTTAGGCTAAGAGCATTTGTAGAGAAGGAATCTTGATTTACAGCTGATGTGGCTGTGGGGAATCAATTGTGTGCACCAGTGCTGTACCCTGTCCACATCCTGCACTGGGCTCTCTTTCCAGTAAGGTTAGAAGGCCCTAGAGTGCACCCTTTACAATATCATTTGACCTTAGAAACATCAGCAGAAAAACTAGAGCAATGGAGCTCAGATGAGGCAGTACCTTCTTCCATATCCATAGCTAGATCCAGAAAGTTATGTCCATGAAGGGCTTGGAGCAAAAAATCGAGAACCTGTAGTTCAACCTAGGAGTGGGCAGCTGAGCCACTGGTGGAGTTTCTTCTGGGGCAGTTACAAGTCTCAGGAGTTTTGTAACACAAAGAGCTTTGGCAAAGAAAAGATTGACATGAACTGAACCCCTGACAAAGCTAGTCTGTACAGCTATTGACTGGTAACACTGTAACCATGCAGAGGAGTCTGGCCTCGGGAGCCTCCAGCATCGAGGGTTTTTCTTTATCTCAGTAATATTTATGTTGACTTTACATTTTTAAGGAGAGGAATTTATGGACTAGAGTCATCAAAACACACTTAAATAAAAAATGCAAATCCCTGTAGTGCCTTGAGTTTTGGCAACACAAAACAATTGTTTCTTCCCTTTATTTGCATTACAAAGATACCAAATCCCTCTTTTCTCTAAGCCCATAGGGAGGGTTTCCAATGCACTTGAGGCACAGCAGATTCATTCAGTCAGACAGAGAAGTAGAGGCATTTATAGTGCTAAGCTTTCTATAGCCCAAGAGTGTGGTAGTAAGCATTAATTTTCTTTAAATCAGAAATGAAAAGGGTATGCTAGTAAAAAGCCTAAGCTTTACAAAATCAAAATGCAGTTCTATAAACCTTAAAGTGCACCTGTGATTACCAAGCATGAGTAATAGCTCACTCCTAAAGACCACTAAAACTTTCCCTGAAGGGCATCAATTTATCTGCATCAAAAAATTTCTCTACAGCATTAGAAACTCAGTATTACTCATGTACAAGACTGAGAAATCTTAAGCAAAAACAAGTGTCAGCCATTAAGTTGACAATTTTCATTTTACTGCCACAGAGGCAAACAGTACCACACACACACACACAAATTCAGCATAAAGAATGAAAAATAAATTAGATTTATAATCCGCATTCAGTTTCTGCCTTTTCATGGTTGTAAATCACAGCCTGTTGTATCTAGGAACACTATGTAGTGTCTAAAAAACATGAGTGTAACAGTTATTGGACCAACTTTGTTATTTGATAAGAAAGATATTCTGGTTAGGTTAAAAGTACTTTCAACAACAATAAAAATGTCTTTATATAGTACTTGCAATTATTTTTTTAATTTTTCCCCTAAATTTTTATTCCTTGGTTTGTTTCTTTTTATGATAAGAAGGAGATGCTGCTATCATTAGCTGTTTTAACACTTTCAGTCTTTGTAGGGACACCTCAGAGCCATAGCCTGAGAAGGTTGACTTTGTACTATACACTGGATGCTGTACACTCCCTTGTTATCACTGAATTACCTGGGACATCTCAACCTCACAGAAGATAACCTGCTGCTAAATAAACACTCTGTGTGCAAGATGACATTCTCTCATTTTAACTTTTTAAGCCCTGTGTTGGACAAAGATGTTTTTTAGTTTTGGCAGAGTGTATGGCAAGTTAAGCTGGTTTACCACATATATTAAACTCTATGAGTTACCAGAATTACTAGATGATTGTGGAGGGAGTTCTTATGGTTTACCCACAGCCAGCAGCCAAGTTCCAAGCAGCTGCTCACTCGCTCCCTCACCAGAGTGATTGGGGACAGAATTAGAAGGGCAAAAGCTGGAGAATTCATGGGTTGAGATAAAAACAGTTTCATACGAAAAGCAAATGCCAGGCCTACAAGCAAAACAAAACAAGGAACTGATTCCCTGCTTCCCATGGCAGGCAGGTGTTCAGCCTCTCCAGGAGAGCAGGGCCCTGTCACACATAACAGTGACTTGGGAAGACAACCTCCACCACTCCAAACATCCCTCCCCTCCTCCTGCTTCACCCCACTCTCTATACTGAGCATGATGTCACATGGTCTGGAATATCCCTTTGTGCACCTGGGGTCACCTGTCCTGGCTGTGTCTCTTCCCAGTATCCCCTGCACCCCCAAGTTCCTCACCAGCTCAGCAGTGCAGAAAGCAGCAAAGGCCTTGGCTCCGTGTAAGCTCTGCTCAGCAATAACAAACACATCTCTCTATTAGCAACCCTGTGTTTGAACAATAAAAACATAGACCCAGACCAGGCACTGTGAACACAACCCTACCCCAGCCAAAACCAGCAGAGGGCAGAATGTTTTTGGAAAATTTTGGTAAAAAGCAAGCACAAACGTATCCTTTACTCTTTCCTCACACATACACACATGGTATTTAGTTATTACCATCTATTCCAAAGCTAAAAATCTCCAGGAAATGCCAGATTTTGTTATGCTGACATCTAAAGCTGAAAGCTTGAGGCAAACCATTAGGCCTACAAATATCAAAGGAGGTCTACGTATGGATCAGCATTTCTGAGCTGAGCAATAGCGCTGACACTTTACACACCTGCTTGTGCCTACAGAGGATTCTCATTCTTTGCTTTTCTGAGTTTTCTATGCATATTTCAAATAGAAAAAAAACTACTAATGGAGATTAGATGAAAAATTACTTTGTCCAATTTCATCCTTAACTCTTGATGTGATACAATGTTAATTTTTCATGCCCAGGAGGAAGCCAACAGTCTGTAAAACAGGTGGAATATTTTTTCAGGTTGAAGAAATGAATTTGAGTCATTCTTAGCAGTAAATATTTTATGCCAAACAACATTTGCAGAAAAGCCCCATACCAGAGACTCAGCCAAGCGCATTTTGAATTTTCCATGTTAAAATTGAAAACATTTCCTGATCTATTTTTATTCTGACACAGTAAAACTGGTGACCTGAAAGTCAACTTGGTTGTTTTTTTCCCACTTCAGTTTTGACCTGTTCTGTGCTTCTGGTAAGCTCAAAAATGAGGAGATCAATGAGGAGGGATCAAGTATCATTCCTGCAGCTGCAGGAGTACCAAGCTGAGGAAAAAATCCTTTCAAGACAATTCTTGACCCAGATTCATCCCCAGCTCTGTCAGCTTCTCACAGCCTAGATTTAAGGAAGAACAATGATTGTGATGGTAAAAATTACTCTCAGAGGCTTATTTTGATTGATGGAACTCTCAAGCAGCCTTTATAATGCAACAATGAAACATGAAATATTTACATCTTCCAAATAAATTACAGTTTCCTGCTTCCTGCCACGAGTCAGATTGCACATCAGAAATAAGTCAACACTTTGTAGAAGCAAAGTCAGGTAGGTTCTGCAAAAAGTAGAGGAAAGTGCTACCTATCATCAGGACAGAAGGCCATTCCACATCTGCCAGTGAAAGCTCTGTTAAAGCTCATATATAACAAATTGCCTAAAAGCCTTTTATTTTTCATGGGACTGTACACAAACTAAGTAAGAGTAAACCAATATTTAGCAATAAGATGCATTCTTAAGTGCTTCTCTGCTATTGTTTCAAAACTACTGAATTTTAGCCTGAAGGTACAGCTAGATTCCTTACTGTATGTCATGCCAACATCCCACAGTGCTGTTGCTTCAGTCACAAAAACTATCACATTAGTATCATAAATAAAATAATATTCTGTATTCAAGTGTAGGTGATGGTAAATACAATGGTAACTGAACTTCAATCTCTTTCCACTTCATTTTGCTGCTTTTGCCTACTAAATTAGTCTAAAGACATCATGAAAAATGACATGGTTTCTTGAAATGTATCTGAATAGTTCCGACTTGTGACTCTCAGAAATAGCATTAGCACATGTTCCCTCCGTAAGTTCCCAGTTTATGATAGTATGAAAAATAAAATTATAAGCCCATATGAGAGTTACTGAAAAAATGAAGCAAAAGGAGAAATATCAACTTCTTATTGGTAGAAAATAAATAATGAAGTAAAAAAGACAAAGTTGTAAAAGCCACTGCCTACATACTTCTGATATACCACCTGCTCTGACAATAACTTTTAGATCTCTCTATATTCTATACGATCTTACTCTCCAAGGTAACTTCTCCTCTTTCTCTGGACTCTACACTCCCTGAGAATTTTCTGTACAGCACTGCATGCATGCTCATATTAGAGTATTGTGCTAATAATGCCAAGGTCACGGGTTCAATCTGTGTACAGGTCATCCGCTCAGCGCTTGGACTCAGGGACCCTGGTGGATCCCTTCCAACTTGGAATATTCTGTAGTTGTGTGGAAATGGTGTTTACACTATTAATAGTGTCTACACAAAGAGCAAAATGGTCTTCAGTGGCTTAGCCAACCTTATTTTAAATTGAGAAAAACTCTACAAAAAGATGAAGAATATACAACAGGATAGATTTGGAGTTATTTTCCATTGCATTATGGCATTGTGTTTTCTATCATGGAATCACAGAATTATAGAATTGACTCAGTTGACAGGGACCTTGAACATCAGTTAGTTCTAGCTCCCCACTGTGGGACATCTTTCACTTGACCATATTGCTCAGAGCCCCATCCAATCTTGCCTTGAACACTCCCAGGGATGGGACATCCATCTCTTCTTTGGGCAGCCTGTTCCTCACAAGTGAGTGCCTCACCATCCTCACAGTAAAGAATTTATACCTGATATCTAATCTAAACCTACTCTCAGTTTGCAACCATTCCACCTTGCTCTGTCACTACATGCTCTTGTAAACAGTACCTCTCCATCCTTCTTGAAGGCTCTCTTCAGGTACATGAAGGTTTCAATTATGTCACCAGAAACTTTCTTTTATAGGCTGAGCAATTCCAGTTCTCTTAGCCTTTCATGTGTTTTTTTTTCCCTGTAACATTTCACTTTCATCCCATCTCACAGACTTCAATTGAAATAGCAAGAAAAGAAAAAAAACTGCAAAAACTTCACAGAACAACTCAGAAGAACAAAAAAAAAATCAAAATAAATTGGACTTTTGATATTTATCCTGATTTGAACTTTATTAAAATAATTTGGTATTTTCTCATTCAAAGTAATTCCTTAAAGTAGGATTTTCTAACAATCTGGACAACAAGGGCTATTTTCTTCTATATGCTCCTTAATACCTGGCTTCTATATTGAATATATGAAAATGCTTGTGAATCTCAAGCACTCACAAATTTTTAATTTAAAGATGCATAGCAAGTAAATAAAGGATTTCTCTGTAGGACTCTGAGTAAGCACAGCATCTGCTATTTGCTTGAAAAAGATCCTTCTTGGATATTTCTATTTGCTTGTACACAGCCATGTCAACAGGAACAACATGAGACTCCAGTTCTTTGAGGTGGTCCTACATCACGCAGGAAGTTCACATGCTGGTGTCTTCTGAGAGGTTCCTCACACAGACTGCACTGGCAGAATGATGGCAGAAATTTTGATTCTGTCAAAATTGCCCATGCAGAGTTGTGGGACATAATACTTTCCCTGAAGACTGAAGGATGTGAGACATTAAGGTATACTATTCAGTCAACGTTCTAAATTTTATATCTAAGTAATTTTCACAAATAAACTACTTTTCTGCCTCCTCCATCCATGTTAGCCTTCTTATAATCACTTCCAATATCACTTCCAATACTGATTATCTANTCTGCCTCCTCCATCCATGTTAGCATTCTTATAATCACTTCCAATACTGATTATCTGTAGCTGTACTTAAAGAGTGAGTAGAAGAGAAAACTAGACATGTTGGCAGCCTGTAAGTCCTTGTGTGGATATCACCTTCAATGACCTTTGCATTATTTATTTCACTTACATATCTTATGATCTCAAAAACACTATTCAATCTGATCAATGAACCAAACATAAGCAGCTGCAGCATTGTATAACAGCACATAGTAACTGGGTGCAATACCTTAAAGAGAAGTGACTAACAGGCTGCTCAAATGAGAACACATGGAGATTTTACTTCACTGAGCTATAGCAGTAACATTCAGCCCAACTGCAGTGTTATCCTCCTTCTCCTGTGGCTTCACTTGGCAACATTTAGAGGTGAGGCTAAGGTTGTGTCTCCAGCTATACAGTGTCCAACTCGCACAGCTGTAGTCTTGGTTCTCTGCCCTCCCTGACAATGCATAAGTCCTTACTAAAATACCAGAGATTCAAGCTGCTAAGTGCAGCCTGGCAGCAACCCATTCTACTACAAATGTTGGCTCTACTTACCTCTCACAAATCTCTCTCCAGGGCACTCTATAGCCATGGGAAGTGGCAGAAGTCGAAGCTCAGTAAGTGTAAGAATCTTAATTGCTCAGGCTAGTACAGTTGATGCCATATCCAACATAGGCAAAACAGACTCATGTCTTTTGGTCAGCACCTGTTCTGCCTAGTGTCTTGAACTGGCTCCAAGAATGGTTTTATGCTCCAAATATAAACCCTTGACATAGAGAGCATCCAATTTCCTAGAAATGCTGATATTTAGCTGTACCATATCTGCAGCCTGGTACTGGTGATAGCCAAGCAGGCAGATGACCTTTCTACTTGTAATTGTCTTCAAATAAAATTAAAAGTTCAGATAGCTATAAATTGGCTTAATTTTTTAAAAGTCACTTTCAAGCTTGGTTGACAGCTCCAGCTGGAGACTAAACACTTCCATCCACTGGTTAAGTAAAATATAGCCAGTTGCTGTCTCTCCAGTGAGATGAGACAAAATGATTCTGTCTCTCCAGTGAGATGGGACCAATTTTGTAGATGACAGAGGAGTTCATAACATTTAGTTTATTCTGTCTTATCTCTCAAGTGACAGTCAGCCAGGGCACAAGCAGTGATATCTTCTCCTGCCTTCTAGTAGCTCAAAAATTGAACAATGAGCACTAGTGACCTAGACCACATTTGGACTAGAATTCTATGTTGTACAAAGAGTACCACTGCAGGTCCTTGTCCTACTTACAGCTAAAAACTAATCTATCCTGCACATAAACATGAAAGTTTACCTGAGTTGTACATTGTCCTGATTTTTCCTCATATGTTGACAACAAAACCAGATGAATGAAAACTTTTTACAGACACAGATTCCAAGTACTGTATACAGGTACAGGTATGGAATTACTTTAACCATCTATAGAAGCATTCTGTAACTAAAAAATACTCTTTATTAAAAAAAGAAAAAAAAAGGAAAATAAACAAGCATGGGCTTGTTTATTATGTGTCTATATAAGATAATAACCACTCCTCTTGTCAAGTAGCTTATACGAGAAATTGCTTTGGCTCCTCAGCTGCCTTCAAATCAGATGTTTGAGAAGATATCAATGCAAAAAGACGCTAGCCAGTCTCACTGTTCTCATAAATATTTAGCCATTTCTTCATTCACCATCCTGTAGTTTACAGGAAGTGACTGAAAACAAAATCAGAAAGAAAGTCAAAGGAAGAACTAAAAAGTAGCTTCACCTTTGAAAGTTATTCCAAGGTCAGATCAGGTATAACTTAAGCCTTGCCCAGAAAACATAGAATTCCAGTACAAGAAGATGGCAAAGATGTTTTTGTAGTTTTTCCAGAGTTGCTTGCCATGTCGTTGTCACAAGAAATTGGCCCATCCAATTTGAATTCTATAATATGTGCATTTTTTTTATTAAATATTTGAACTGTCAGCTCCATCTAACTGCCTCACTACTGTTCACTCACTTCCTGTCAGCACCACAAAAATAGTTAGGGGAAGGATTTTCCATGAGGAGAGAGCTCACAATGGAAAGAGGAAGTTTCTATATGGAAAAAGGAGAGTATGCAGGTGGCAGAGAGATGAGTGCAGGGGAAGCAGATTAGTGGGTCACTCAGAACTGAGGTACAGGATCAAACAGCTGAAAAATAAAGTGTAACTGTGGAAATGAGGCTTGGAAGGTGTTAAGAGTGCAGGTAGCTATTTAAGCAGTTTAAGGGGACATTATGTACCAGGAAAGACAAATTTCATGTTCCCTGTTTCCTCTGAGTACAAAAAAGGTCCCTAACAAGGCAATTCTCAACAGTGTAAGGAGACTGTACTAATGCATACCCTCTAACCCAGTATTATCACATCTAGAGATCTCCCCTGTGCCAGCAGAAGAAAGCCTCACAGGCAGTATTACATCATTGAAAGCAGCACTGAAAACTACCCACTTGGAATCCAATGAATAGGTCCTTATTTTTCTGCCTTTCTTATGCTACAGCCTGTGAGACAGTCTGATCATCTGAATTTCAGAGCAGCTTCAGCATGGAAAAAGACAACCTAAAGCCGTAACACCAGCCTGCCTGTAGCAGTAGTCACAGAAATCCCTTAGAGTACCCCCACACACCATGCTGGAAGGAAGACCAGCACTGTCTCCCCTTCTCCTTCCAGAAGAGAGTGGTCAGCAACAGAATCAGCCAGAGAGTGAAAGGACTTCAGAGTTTAATGCTCGGCTCCTGCTGAACTCCAGCCAACCTCTGTTGCTGCTCTGTGTTCAGAGGAGAGCTGGGGAGAGAAAACCTGTCCACGACAAACCAAATGGGAACCACTCACGATAATCAACTCTGGTCCTATGCCTTCTAGTAGAAGGGCATTTATGTCTGTCCTTTGTTCTACAAAGGCAGTAGATTCATGTATTTTTAATAAAGGAAAAATAGCTTCCAGCCCCATCACTACTGCACAGTGAGGTGCAGTCCCTTCAGATACTAAGCAGCTTTGCAGTGGCTTAGTCTCACCCCCAGCCTAGAGAAGAGCCATCCACCAGGTTCACTGAATTAAACTCAGTATAGCACATGAATAACTGTAGACCTTTAAACCACCAATCAGCTGCAAAATTTGGTCATGTGTGGATGTCTACAAAGTTTTTGTATATATGCAAATCAAGCTATCACAAGAACAGATATTAAAATAAACAGTGGAAATACAATTGATCACACAATTATAGCAGCTCTCTGTTTCTCTCTTCCTAAGTGCTGACTACAAGAGTAACTATTAAATTTCAACCATCACTGTATCTTGATTTGGTAATTGCACTTTTCTGCATTGTGAGAGTTTAAAAAATTGATTAATAACTCAATTATGTCTGGTTATGAGACTAATGTGATTGATTTTCTGACTAACAAGGATAGTAAAGGGAATTCTCTTGGTCCAGAGAAATCAGCGTCTAATGACACAAAGTCACGTATTGGCATAAGGACCATAAAGATGTTTCACATAAAAGCCCCCCATTTAGCCAGCTCTTGAAATCCAAGCAGAAATCCAGCTACATCGAGCTGATAGCAACTCGTCCAGTGCCACACAATCACACATGATCATTACATACTGTTATTGTACAATGTTTTCATACATAACTTGTTTCTCTCTACATTGCCAAGAATGTAACGGTAGTGACTACTGTACTACTACCATGAATAAGATCTTGTTTTTCTAGGGCTGGATTTTTCAAAATAATGACTGCAAATCAGAGTCCAATGCTTATCACTTACTCTCAAATTGTCATCAGCTGCCTGAATATGCCAAGATTTCCAAGGGGCTTCATGGGGCAATAGATATGCCAAATGTTGAGAATCATTCCTCTTCAGTATGTCTTCATAGGGAGAGTTCCTGGGAAACATCTACTGAAACAGTCAGGAAAAAATGGATAGAAGGTGATGGAACATCTCAAACATAAACCACTGAACTTTATATATAAGCATTTTTATTGTAGCATTTTGGCCTAAATTTTTCTTCACCTTAAGTCCACATTTAAATTGCATTTTCAGCTTTCCACAGAACTATATGTCTCACATGGTTCTCCCCCCTTTTCCAAAAACTATCTTTTCCCCACATTAACACAAAGAACTCACTTTCTGCTAATTGCTCAGTAAAAGAGAGTACCTTGGGGCTTTATTAAGTAAGATTTCTGAGAGACTGAACCATGTGTGACCTAAATGGGCTACATAAGTGCTTTCTGGAGGGCATAGAACAGTATTCACAAACATAATCGTCTCTCACCTTGATGTTAATTATATACTTTGCCATTCAAAATAAGTTATGGCCACGAGCTAAAGTATTTGTAAAATAAACATGTCAGGAAAGCAAGATACAGGAGAATTAATTAAAATAGTAAATTCAGTCCCATTAAAAATGCCTTTACTTTTTATTCTCAATCTCTAGTGTGGCCTAAATAGAAAACAACCACTGGTCTCTAAAAGGAAGGCAGCAAATTTTCACCTCTCTAGGTTGCTTTGTTTAAAAAAAATATATAATGCACAAGTGTTTTCCTCAGAATATGAAAATAAATGGGCCTTCCTGGTTAACATCAGTTTGACGAGCTGGAAGTGCCTCAGGAAAATACTCATAAAATACATTTCCTATTATTATTAAAATACATTACATAACCTATCTTTTTTCCATTTCATTTTCTGTTTGGGTTTATTTCCTCTCCTTTTAAAATCAAGGACATTTATACAAAAACAGAATCTTTATTTCTGAACTGTGCTGTACTCCACCAAAGTCAGTAAAACCCATTTTTGAGAATGAGTTTTTCTGGTGGGGTTTGTTGCATGCTCTTTAAGGAAGGACCATAAGAACCCAACAAAAATCACCATGATCCAGAAAGCAAAGTCTTCAACTGAAAGATATGGTAACCAGAATTTATTGATTGCCAACAACAATTACTGATGAGTTTAGAAAAGCATGTTCCAGACCTGGACAACTATAAAGCACTGGCTCAGCTGATACAAAAGTACTAGATTTTACAAACTGGTTTTTGAAGCTTTTGAGAAAGATCATAAAGAAGATGCTAGAAAAAAATTTGGAGGTTTTTTGCTTTGAATTGTCATCTGTCAGACTATTAACAGGATGCAGTAGAGTTGAGGATACAGAGCAGAGATACTACAGGTTTTTCCTGCAATTTCAAGCTTTGAAACCACCCTGCTCACTTCCTAATGGATCGTCCACCTCAGCCCCTCAGAAGTTCCACTGGGGCACTGCCTCTGAATCCAGGCTGTGCTCTTTTCTACATTGCTTCCTACATCAGACTCCAAAATTCAGTGTGAAGAATTCCATTTCTCATTTGACTGAGGTCTCCATTTTCACTCTCTTCTCCATCCACCATTTTGTTTGCCAAATACCTAAATACTAAGTCCTCAATGCTCCTCTGTAAGCCCACAAAAAAACCAAACTAAAATATAAAAATAAATGTCTATAGCTTCAGAAAATATATGATAGATTTATAGATGAATACACTGAAAGGTTCAGTACCTGGGACAGTAGTTTGGGGAATTTTGTCTTTATGCTTTCTTCCTAAACCACTGCTGATGAATTGTGTTAAATCAGACTGCTAACACAAATAATCCTTTGATCTGAGCTAGCAGAGCTGTTCTTATGCACTCTCTGTACAATACCTCCATTCTCTGTTCACTCTTTTATATTTCTTTATAGAAGCTAAGACTGAGCTTCTCCCAAAACAATTTTGTTGATATCTGGCTGTCCTGGTTTAGGGCAAATTTGGGAGAGGGAAAGAAAGGAAAACAAACAAACCTCCAGATGAACCACCCCTCCCCTTAGCTGAATCAGGATAGGAAAAGAAAATTTCCTTGGTAGAAAGTGGGAAAAGTTGTTTATTTAACAGATAAAACACTCCCCAGCCCAACAAATGAAGGAACAACACTGAATAACAAAAAAACCTCTCGCCGTTCTGCAGAGATGCAGAAAGTCTCTCTCGGGCTGTAGCTCGGCTCAGTTGCTGTCGGTTCCTCTGGTGGAAAGGCCGGGCCCAGGCCAGGCCTGGTGGCCAAGGGCTGAGCTCCTG
>VZTB01006146.1:1736228-1787882 GCA_013397245.1 Thryothorus ludovicianus | reverse complement strand
AAACAGATGAATGGGGATACAATTTAGCATCAACCCAGGACACTGGCATACTTTGTAAACTAAGTAATATTTCATAATTCTCTAATATCACCCATTTGAATCATACTGGATATTAATAGATTATAATATATAATAGATGAAATTAATACTAGAAGTATCATTGTGAAGCACTTTCTTTAAGATTACAATACTAAAGTTTAGATACATAATTTCTCACTTCCTTCAGGATATTAACTGCAGACCAAAAATAATGTGGAGGGCATGGGCTAAGCACACAGCAAAATAAAAAAAAAATTAGGGAAAAATTTTAAGCCTCTTTCACATCATTATTTTCACTTATCAAGTTTATTTTTTTTCTCCTTTCTTGGATACAGTTTAAGTCTTACCTCAAACCTCTAGAAAGTACTAGAGTCTCCCTGTACTGGGCCTTGAGACTGGGGCCACTCACAAAAGGACACAGGTGTTCTTCATAGGGTGTCCAAAATAGACCGACAAAGCTGGTGAAGGGTCTGAGGCACAATTCTGATGAGGAGCAGCTGAGGGAGCTGGGCTTCTTTAGCCTGGAGAAAAGGAGGCTCAGGGGTGACCTTATCACTCTCTATGACCACCTGAAAGGAGGCTGTAGCCAGGAGGGGATCTGCCTCTTCTCCCAGGTAACAACTGTCTACACAGGAGGAAATTGCCTCAAGTTGTTCCAGGTGAGGTTTAGACTGGATATTAGGAAAAATTTCTTCACTGAAAGGCTGGTCAGGCTTTGAAATAGACTGCCCAGGGAAGCGGTGGATTTACCATCCTTGGAAGTGTTAAAAAGGCGTGTGCATGTGGCGCTTGGGGATGGGTCAGTGATCAACACGGTGCTGCTGAGTTAACAGTTGGACAAGTGATCATAGAGGTCTTTTCCAGCGTTAATGATCCTACAATTCTATGAAAGACATTCTCAGTTTTCAGTTCAAATCCTCATCTAAAATCCTCTATGAGATGCTCAGAGATTTCAGTACTTTTGTCTTCTTTGTAGCACTTCAAGTAATGCATACTGCTTGAAAACACACTTAGTACTAAACTCTCTTAATGTCCATGAACATTTCAAGGTATTTTGAAAGAAGATGCAAAATTCTCCACTACAGAGTATTAGAAAAGTTATTACAGGCTACTCTTATTTCCCTTCTGATTTCACTGATTTCTATGTCTTTTCTTAGGAAAATACGTCAACACCATTACCTAGCTGATCATTTTGCTGGGACTTTGGATAAATACCCTATGACCCATTATTAACAATCTTTCTCAAATTTATCCTTTTTGCCAGTACTATGTTCTCCTCTATTTTTAAATTGTTAAATAACAGCTGAGGAATCTTATACGCTGCAGTTGATTACAACAGATTATTATGTTCAGGTTACACTATTGTACTTTAAGGCATTACTCTGATTGGTCTGGAAGTCAACTTTTGCCAGGTCTTGCCATAAAAACTGCTAGCTTATAGCACAGAAGAAACATTTCAGAGGTGCCTCTAAGCCAGTCTCCTAGTGTGATGTTTTAATTTTAAAAATCGACAACCACCAGAAACAACGATTCAAGGTATCAGGTTCCTACAACAGTGATGCAATTTATTAATCCACTCACTGTTACTTGCAAAATTAGCAAAGTTGAGCTGAGATAAATAAGCTTTAAAATGTCATAATGAGGAACAGTATCTGAAGGAGCTAAATTACTCATAGTAGAACTGAGACAGAATGAACAGACAATATTAATAAGTCACAGGCAGACAGACCTTTGCCTCATTCAGGAGTGTTTCAGGAGCATCCACTATTGGATATCACATTCTTAAGGTACCCTAAGAGATAGGCTGCTTATACTGATTTTTTTTTAAGTATCCTTTACTTAGAAAGCATTTTACAGAAATAACTATATTACATCATGAAGCACTGGTACAACACATACATCCTAACAAACTTGTAACTTAAAAAAAAGGAAGAAACCAATAAATTACTTGGAAAAGGCTGAAATATCTACACAAGAGAGATATGATGCAGGTAAGAATGTATATGTGAAACTAACCGAGTAGCTGGAACTGTGTAGGTTTCACAGTGACAAGGGGGGTTTATGCAAGTGAAGATGAGAGAGATATTAGTAATTTCTCAGTATTTATAAGTATTAGCTGTAGTAAATTATTTAACACATTTCTGATTAGCTACACCTCACAAAAGTTATGGCTGCAACAAATTATTTCAGTAGTCATTCTTAAGAGTAACTTTACTCCAAAGAATAAGAAATCATAAATAAATCAATATATTTCACCACAGCTGTAATTACATATAGGTATGAATATAGACATCTGGATATGAATATAATCACATCAAGATAGAATAGCACCTAGATTAATGTAAGTACCATGAAAACTATGACATGGAAAGTAGAAATAGAAACCAATCCCAGACTGATACAAGAACACCCTTTCAATTCAATCCTTTGCTGTCTTCAAGCTTAAGTCTCCAAAAATATTGTCTTGGTCCCAATATTAATTAAATATAACAACAATATTCATTATCAATCATAAAGCATTATTTTATTTCAGGTATTTACTAGTACATCTAATATACTTAAAAAATTATATGTCTTCTTACAGTTTGATCCAATTAAATTGAGTGGGAGCCTTTCTATACCCTGCCTTAGTCCTTAATGGGATTCACAGATTCTCCAATGAAAGAATTCAAGTAAAACCAATACAAATAATGAAAGGGTTTATGCAGAAAATATATGAAATATATAAAAGCTAAATGAGCTAATGTTAAGCACAGGTCTGGTTTAGTATGCTGACTTTGGCAAAATGAGAGATATCTTCAAGAATGAGAAGCCAGAATTCTCTCTGTTCTTCTTCCCAGCGGACAGAATTTACAGCTCTGTGAGAAAAGTTTAGTTCCCACGGGCCATTTGGCCCCTGTTCCCCTGTGCTCAGAACACTGACTGGTCTGCAAATTACAACATTTTCTACTACAGGGTATATAGCCCACTAAGTCTACATCGACACTAGATGGTACAATCACCTTGGGGAAAATTACCAAAGGCTGCTGGCACAATCACATACTTGTTGATATCACTAACCATTCTTGGAGCAAAAGCCTTTTGTACCACTAACTAAACTAAAACTTTCAATCTTATTGAAACATAAAAAAGAAACTATACTGCTCATTTACAGTAATACCGGCAGTATTTCTAATGTTACAAGATATTGTTAAAAACATACAAACCCCTTTCACATAAAACACAAAAAACCACATTGGATGCTTTCACTTGCAGTTATTTTCCAACTGATTGGGACTGAGACTAGTTTCCAAACATTAAGAAACTGCCATCTCCGACCACCAAACCAGATATGTTTTCTGGTCAGCATTTCTGTTCTTACCCTATTTGAAATAAGATAAATTTACATAGACCTACTGAAAACATCATAGCCCAATTCTTAACAGAGTTGAAAAATTTTCATTAAGCACACCAAGAATTAGCTGATTGTTCAACAACATCGTGAAATAAAGAGTAAGGATAAGGTAAGAATTAAAATAAATAAATGTTCCTAATAAAAGAACTCTGCATCATACTTTTGATGATTCATGCAGTCTTCGTGATTGCCCAGCCCTCTAATTTGTTGAGGTCTCTCTGCAGAGCCTCGCTGCCTTCTAGGGAGTCAACAACTCCTCCCAGTTTTGTATCATCTCCAAACTTGCTTAGTATCCCTTCAAGTCTTGAGTCCAAGACATTTATGAAGATGTTGAAGAGCACAGGGCTGAGGATGGAGCCCTGTGGATCCCTGATATTGACAGGTCCCCAGTCTGATGTCACCCCACTCACTGTAACCCTTTGTGTCCAAACTGTGATCCAGCTGCTCACACATCACATGATGTGTTTATTCAGATGTGTGCTGGATATATTATCCAGAAGGATCCTATGAGAGACAGTATCAAAAGCTTTACTGAAATCCAAAATGATAGCATCAACTGGCTTCCATTGATCAAGCAGGTGGGCTACCCTGCCATAAAAGGTAGGGTAGCAGACTTTACCCTTGAGCAGACTTTACCCTTTACAAAACTATACTGATTGTGATTGATGACTGTGTTGTCCTTCAGATGTTTTTCAGTAATTCCCAGAATAATCCTCTCCACAACCTTCCCAGGCACTGAAGTTGGACTAAAAATCTTGTAGCGTCCAGGGTCCTCCTTCTAGACCTTTCAGAAAACTGTGATGTTAGCCAAGTTCCAGTCAATTGGGACCTCTCCAGATTCCCAAGATCCTTCAAATATAGTCAAGAGAGACCTCAATCTCATAAATACCTGTAAGAGCTAATTCACAGCATTTTCACTATGCCAGTCATTGACTACATATAACAAAAACTAAAATAAAGCCAAAAGAAATGAAACTATTTAACCACACATACAGGGAGTTGGGGGCAGATCTTGGAATGCAGCAGCCTGGTTTGCTCTTGAACCATGAAGCCAAAGTCACATATAACATCAGGGAAGGTACTATAGTTGGAGTGTTTCACAGTACTATCACTATAACTATGTGCAGCTCATGTCTAAGATACAAAGAAATAATAAGTAACACCAGGATGAAAAGTAGACTTCATTCAATTCTCAGAGGGCTTTCCTCAAGTGCTAATTCCAAACATCCTAAACAGAGTTTTCAGAAGCTCCCGTGAGGACTTCCACAGAATTTTTCCCATATAAATGATAATACACTTGAGCTGAAGCAGAGTTTTTGTCAACACTTATGAGCATGGCTAGCAGCTGATTATAAGCCATCATGCTATGAAGTTTGAAGCATGCCAGAATATTTCATTTTCACTGAGCAATTTCCATTAGGAAACAGTGCAAGTGATCAGTTTGTATTTATTTACTATCATTTAAAAACTGTTCGAGTCTTTTAAGTTTCTTCTACCAAGACAGTACCAGCTTCTTGTTGGAATAAATTAAATAAATAAATGAAAGTATAAAATTGGGCAAAAGATTAAGCTGCCAATACATGGCTGTAGTAATAAACACCAGTGTAGCACTGGATAACATCTTTAAGAGTACATGTGAGAAACGATCCTGCAGAGGCCATGGCAGGGGAGAAGGAAGGGAGGAGGTGCTCCAGACAATGCAGCAGAGTTCCTCTGCAGACACAGAGGAAAACAATAGTTTATCAGGCTCTCACCCTCCCTTTTGTGCCATTGGTGAGCAGATGTACCTGGGCAGCCCGTAAAGCATCCCCAATGGAGGCAGGTAATACTTTAACCCCAGTCAGAAACAAAGTGCCACACAGGGGTATACTCTCCCCACCAGCTTACTAGGGGAGAGAATTGGAGGAGTAAAGAAACAGGAAAACTTGTGGCTCAAGATAAAAGTCAATTTACTAGGGAAATCAAAAGCCACACCTGCAAGCAAAGCTGTGAACACCATCACCATGCAGCCATTGTGACACCGCTGGTGAGGTTGGCTCCGTAAGCACTTGCATCACAAAGGGCTCCAGCCCGGCACCCCTATAAAAGCAGGGCAGCCGCTCACAGCACTCAGCAGGCACCACCATGGCTGGTTACAGACGGCGAGCCAGAAGGCACCGGAGCAGGAGCCGGAGCCGGCAGCGCCTGCGGAAGACGCGGCGCTCTGGCCACAGCCGCTCCGGCCGCCGCAGCACGCGGTCAAGGCGCCGGCTCGCAAAACGCGGCCCCCGAGCCACCAGGCGCCAGCCCCTCAAGAGACGCGCACGCCAAGGACAGGAAGAGCTGGACGAGCTGGAGGAGCTGGGAGAGTTCAATGAGCCGGCAGGCAACTTTGTTTAGAGCCAGAGCCCCTGAGAAGACCAGCCTCCACACAGGCCTGGCTGCAACAATAAAGCTTAGCAAGCTCACATGACAAGAGAGTGTGTCTCCGGTGCACTGCGCACTAGCAATAAATCACTCAGTGCCTGCCATGTCACAGGGGTATGGGTGGCCCACTGGTTAGTATGTCCATGTCCATGCCCAACTGCAGGATGTGTGTGTCCAGGCATGATGTTCCTGTGTGTGATTTGTATGTCTGAGGATGTTCATGTGCACGTACAGGGCTGTCTTTGGGATGAGGTGTGATTGTGTTTGCAGCCCAGGGCCTGTTGGTGGGGAGTGCATGTGACCAAGGACACATGGATACTCCTGCCACTGGTCCCCTGGGCTCTCTTTTTCTGTCCACTTTATTGCAGGGTCCCTAGGAGCTGAGCAGAGCCCACAGAGAAAACCCTCAGCACTTCATGCCTTCTCTGTGGCACTGCTGGGGCTTTGAGGATAAAGGTCAGACAAAGCACTGCAAGCTGCTCTGTCCATCCAACTCCTGACTCTCACCCTGGCCATCCCCACACTCCTGGTAGGACTGTCACATTGCCCTTCACACATCGCCCTGAGGAGAGACGCCTTGACCCTGCAACATATTTCTTTTCACTGCTGATGTGCTTCCCCCTTCCTCCTCCTCTTGGTTCTCTGTGCCTGTAGTGGACATGGGTTGGTGAGGTCTTCAGAGTGAGGAAACAGCATGGAAAGCATCTGGGAGAAGATGCCACCAGTTGCCCCATGTCAGCCAGGGCTACTGCCAGCCAGGTCCATGAAGGACTCGCCACTGTCCAAGGCTGAGCCCATTCACAAACATGATAGTGCCTCAGGGATAATTTCTTTGGGAATACATGCAAGAAACAGTCCTGCAGAGTCCAAGGCAGGGGAGAAGGAAGAGAAGAGGTGTTCCAGACAATGCAGCAGGAGTTCTTCTGCAGGCACTGGGGAAGATCATGATTTGCAGGCTCTTACTCTGCAGCCCATTTTGTGCCATTGGTGAGCAGATGTGCCTCTGCAGCCCTTAAGCATCCCCAATGGAGGCAGGTAAAATGCTTTAACCCCAGCCAGAAACAAAGTGTCACACAGGGGCTCACTCTCCTCAATAGCTTGCTGGGAGAGAGACTTAGAAGAGTAAAAACAGGAAAATTTGTGTCTTAAGGTAAAATTTAATTTACTAGGGAAATCAAAAAAAAAAAAAAAGTATGGGGAGGCAGAATGTTCAAATTGTAGACCTGAGCAAAGGCATTCATGCTGAGTAAGTAGATCTTAAAGTAGCTGTGATCCTACGAGAAGCAGAACAGAGAGAAATAAGAGTGATGAGAAACCCTTTGCCCCAAGGTAAGAAAAAGAAGAGTGACGTTCAGGCACCAGCTGATGCACTGTGTCAGATTCTTCCCTCAGCCCTCGCCAGCTCCTGACACAGCTGTCACGGAGGGGCTGCCCTTGGAAGTGGCGCAGCCCAGGCTGCAGCGGTAAAGCACGCGGGCTTCACTGCAGGGCTGGTGTGGCATCAAAGAGTGGGGCAAGAATGAGAGAGGAGCCTTCTGTGTGAATTCCCGGAGGACTTATTCCAGGAAGGGACAGTGACAGAAGAGCCACAAACAGGGCTGTGCAACAGGTTTTAAACGGGGGAGGTCTCAGGGGCAGATACGTGTTGAGAAGCAATAGGATAGAAAGAGGAGAGGAGTAACAGGCAGAATTTATAAATACACTATCCAATACTCAGGAGGGGCAAGGGTCACCTGGGCCAATGGAGTGCAACCAGGGATTGGCCCATGGGGGATTGACAGGGAAGGTGCTAGAACAAAGGGTGAGGGACACAATGAAGGGCAGTTCAGGGGAGGACACCAACTTTGGAACATCCCAACCTGGGGAAAACATGGGGGGATATGGAGATGAACCATTAACAATCAAAACTGTTAATTATCAAAAGAAATACACACTGCAACAGAATAGAACCTCTGCTCCCAGAGATGAAGATGATTTTAAAGATAGATGAAGAGAACCTTTGTTTTTGAACAGTTCATCCTTAAAATAATACCCCATAAGTTGATGTGGTCCAGAAGCACAACTGAGAGAAAGCTGTGAAAATGGGGGGAACTTCACAAATGCAGATTCCTGGCTGCTGCTGTTCATGGAAATTGAAGCCACGAGAGGACTGTTTTCTCCATGAATTCTCCATGAATTCTCCATGAATTCTCCATGACGTAGCAAGAGATACTCCTCTCCCTGAATTGAAAAAAGACGATTCTAGAGGTGGAAAACTGACTGAGAATTCTGGGCGTTGTTTCTGTACTTTGTCAATGGGAAGGAAAGAAGGTGTGGGGGAAGGAGAAGTGTTCTGAAAGTTTTATTCTGATTCTTATTATTCTTATTATTGCAAGCAAAGCTGTGAACACCATCACCATGCAGCCATTGTGACACCGCTGGTGAGGTTGGCTCCGTAAGCACTTGCATCACAAAGGGCTCCAGCCCGGCACCCCTATAAAAGCAGGGCAGCCGCTCACAGCACTCAGCAGGCACCACCATGGCTGGTTACAGACGGCGAGCCAGAAGGCACCGGAGCAGGAGCCGGAGCGAGCAGCACCTGCGGAAGACGCGGCGCTCTGGCCACAGCCGCTCCGGCCGCCGCAGCACGCGGTCAAGGCGCCGGCTCGCAGCACATGGCCCTCCGGCCGCCAAGCGCCGGCCCCTCGAGAGACGCACACGCCAAGACGAGGAGGAGCCGGAAGAGCTGGAGGAGCTGGGAGAGCTCAATGAGCCCGTAGACAACTTTGAGTTTTAGAACCAGAGCCCCTGAGAAGACTAACCTCTAAAGGGGCCTGGCTGCAACAATAAAGCTTAGCAAGTTCACATGATGAGTGTGTCTCTGGTACACTGTGCACTAGCAGTGGGAGGGTTTGGGATGCGACTAACAAGCCGTGGACACACACCTCTTCCTGGACACTCCTGACCTTTATCTCAGGCCACAAGCTTTCTCAGTTTTAGTCCAGCAGTACTGTGGGAGAGGGCACAAAGCACCTAATGTTATTATCTATGCAAGCTCTGCTCAGCCCGTGGGGACTTTGCAAAAACAGAAAGACAAAAATGGATCCCAGCGGACCAGGGAAAACAGCAGGGACATGTGTGGGCTTGGTCACATGAACTGCATAATAGGGAGAAATTACATGTATTGTTTATAATCATCTATTCATCCCTAAACCCCTTCAGAACTTCTGGCTGAATACCATCCAGGCCTAGGCATTCTTATGAGTTAGTTATATAGTTTATGTTTTAGAAAATTTTTGTATATTTTTACAATAATCTGTATGTGTATTAGCGGCTATGTTATTTAGTACCAATGTTTTCTCCCCTTAAAACTTTTCAGACATTATTCTAGCAGTGGTATTTCACTTAAATATGCAGAAAGTAGTTTATTAATGAAACATTCCATAGGTTCTATAACTTATAAAAGTTTACCTAAATTTAAAAAGCAATTGGAAGGATTAATGGAAGAAAATTCTCTCAGAAGCTATGAAATATAAAGACTTCAAGCCCAGGAATACTTGAGAGTATCCTCTGAGGAAGTATCATTATATGTTTGGCCTGCTTAAACTGTGCTTCAGCATTCACTGTTGGCCACTGTTGGACATTCTTTTGTAATTATGTAATAGTATGAGAAACACAAAGTCAGAGAAAGAGAAAGAAAGTTCCATCTTTTTCCTGATAAAATGTCAGACACTCAAAAACACCCACAAGTGAAAGCCAATTCTCAGCATATAAAAGAAATATTTATTTATTTATTTCCTTTCTGTTGCAAAGAAAGATGACTTATCAGTCTGCCACATTAAATCAGCTCTGGTCTGACATGCACTTCAATAAATGTGAAGTTACCATGGTGCTGATGGACAAGTATCCTCTCCTTTCAAGAAATGGCTTTAATTTGAAGTTTGGTGAGCCCAGAAGAGTCTCTTTTGAGTCAGAGAGGTACAGAGACTGCATTTGGTATTTAGTCTTCTGAGGATCTTGGAGATGTGATATAAAGTGCACTGCTGTATGTTGCACTGTATAGCAGAAGCAAGGCTGTCTGGATGAAAATGTTCAGTGCAAAATAACCCTGCAGGCTCAAGAAAAGAAATAAGTATGAAGGATGGGAGGAGTGAACAATCCAACACAAAGAAAACTGCTAGGAATAAAGAGCTATTTAGCATTTCAAAAGGTGTCCTTCTTCTTATATATGTTCACAGTGTTCCAAATCTGTCAACAAATCCAGAAATCCTCAAGCTAGAGCAGTAGCTTGCTTGTTCCAAAGGAGATCACCCTGGTGGATGGTAATATATAGAGCTGATACGACAGTGTGAGCTAATCTGAAGCTACAGCAGTGATCTGCCAATTCTAACAAAGATAAATACAGCTTCTGTCTCACAGTGTTTCACAGTGCCAGGTACTGGCCATTGGTTTCCCCAACATGATGGATTTTATGGTCAGGTGCGGTGACATCTCATGACCAAAATAGCTTTCAGAGAATGGCTAGTTCCTTTTGAATGATGATAGATTATACTCCAGAACTCCCTGTGAAAAATGATGTTGCATGCTTGCAAGTATTGCATGGATATGGATAAGTCTCAGCCAGCTCTTGGACTTGGTAAACATCCTTGTGTTTTTATTGCAAGTTTCTGTCCATATTTTTCCCATTCTTTATGACTCCTTCCTTTGTTTCTCAGTCATCCTACATAAATTGATTATCACATCCTCCTCAGTACATCCTTGCAGGGTTACATAAGGAAATGCAAAGAAGACACTGAAGTCAGAAATACTGTTAAATGAAGGTACCAAGCAACATCTGATTTCAGCTACAGATCATGAATTTTAGCCATAGCACAACAGTGACTGCAAACCAAACTCTTACTTTCTTGTGGTATGTCACTATGGAGCTCCACCAGTACTGCCTCTCCCTGTCATGCACCAGTCAAACCTACACAGGAAGCACCACTGCTTAGGTGCTTCCACACCCCCTCAAGGAAAATCTGTGAGCAGAAGTGTGCAGAGAGAGTACAAGCAGGAAGTTCTGAATGTGATGGAACCCACTGCACAGAACCAGATTGAATCCAGCAAATTTCTCTGGTTACGCTGTCCATAAACTGAAGCTGAATATAGCCCTGTTTGCTTTATCTGCCAAAATAATGGAAAAATTTACTGCCACAGAGTATTGATACTGCATCAAAGAAGAGGCTCCATGTCCGAATTAAGCTTTCTTGCACTATAGGCCTATGCATACCAGTAATTTCTAGTTTGAACAGAGAGTGCTGCTGTTTTCCTTCCTTTCTGTTATTTTCTACTCTTTTCTTTAAAGAATTTCAGTGTTTTGCCTTTCTCTTTGTATTGAGAATGAGCAGTTTTAATTGAAGGCTTTTCTCTCTCTGAATGCTCTGTGTCATATTTTGAATATCAGGCAGCATGCTGGCAGCAGGGGAGAGCAGGGAAAGCAATGTCTAATGGAGAAGACAAACAATACCAACAGCAAGAAAAAAAAAATCCAGAATATTCCTTCCATCTTGCTATACTGTGGGAAAGTCCATTTTTAATGTAATAGCCAAATGGATTTTAAAAATGCATCAGTACTGAAGGAACACATTTCCACTAAAGAAGTGACTGAAGCACAAGCAATGACCTCTTTCCTGTTTGAAATGTATTCATTACTGCAGTTCTTCAGAAAATGAGGGACTGTTTGTGGGCACAAGATGAATCCAGGTAAGCATTACACAAGATTTTCATGCACCAATTTTTGGAATGCCTGCCTGTGACCTGCACTATCCAAGCTGCTCCAGTCCTTCCTCAGCTCCTCACATTAGTCACATCTCACATCTGCATCCAGATTGTTGTAGTATCATAGAATCATCATAAAATCATCATAAAACCCTAGAATCATAGAATCATCATAGAATCATCATAGAATCATCATAGAATCATCATAGAATCATCATAGAATCATCATAAAATCATCATAAAACCCTAGAATCATAGAATCATCATAGAATCATCATAGAATCATCACAGAATCATCACAGAACCATAGAATCCTAGAACCTTAGAATCATAGAATCATCATAGAATCATCATAGAATCATCATAGAATCATAGAACCCTAGAATCATAGAATCATAGAATCAATCATAGAATCAATCATAGAATAATAGAATCACGGAATCATAGAATGGCCTGGGTTGGAAGGGATCTTAAACATCATCTAGTTCCAGCCCCTCTGCCCTGGGCAGGGACACCTTTCACTAGATCAGTACTGAGTATCTATTGAACACAGCTCAGCTTGTGCCAGACACCTCTCCCATGATTCATGACCATACCCAAACTGATTTCTGCAGATAAAAGATCCATGTTACCAGAGACATTTGCAGCTCCTTCATAGACTAGCTTGAAATAGAGCTGAAACCAAAGCCTACTATTGTGACACAGACAAAACTGCAGAAGAAGTCACTGAGAATAATTCTAAAGCAATGATTTCCTGTCTAGGTATTACGGCTCCTAGCTCCTAGTATTTTGTTTTTTTGGAGTATGAGTGTTTTACAGGACTGCAAGTAAAGGTACAAGATAATCTGCTTTCTGTTGGATTAGTAACCCTGCAGGCTGGAATCTTATCACTGGAATCAGAAGCACAGGGAATGCTGGAAGACAATTTTTAAGCTCAGTCACATACCAGCCAGTAATCATATTTACAGCTCTCGTGGGGAATATCCAAGTTCAGCCATGGTCACACTTCAACTTCAGGCTAATCAACAGTACTCCAATCAACCCTGCAACTCTGCTGCAATGTAGAAAGTATCAGATCCATCAACACCAGAGGCATTTAACATGACATACAGACAAAACAAACCCTAACCCAAATTTTCACCAAAAAGGCAGTTCCTGTGACATAGCTCCAATTAGCAATTTACATGTACTGTAATATCAGACAGACTCATTTCATCTTAATTTGTTTAAACAAATACAGTCCTACTATCGAGTAAAGGTCTCACTGAGCACTTATGATCACTTGTTCTTGCTCAGCATAACAACCAAAGCTTTCCCTGATATCTGCTCCCTCTGTGTTAAAAAAATTCCCAAATCAGACCATGAGAGCATATATATGTCTAGGGAATAGGGAATTTTTCACAGAAAACAAATACAGTAAATGAAGCCAGTAAATTTATACTAAAGACATAAAGATAAGTGGTTTGTTTATGGATTTTTTCACAACCTGACATTTAAAAACAGTTCCAGAAACTTTCAGGATTTGTTTCCTTAAGGAATAGGGCGTATTTTACAACCAAATTCCTCTTTACTAGCTCATGAAAACTGCAAGGAAAGAAAAAAAAAAACATGAAGCCATTCACTTTTATTTGTTACAAGCAGAACTCTCACTGCAGGATGTATAATATATATTGGAATCCTGATATATCATCCTCTGTGCATGAAGAATAAGGGCAATTTCAAAATAGTTTCTTCCAACTTAACTAAAAGGAAAGAAAGGTGAGGGGGGAAGGAGGAAGTGAGAAGAGATATGTTTGTTTCTTGCCTTTCCAAGACACTTAGAAAAAAAGAGGCAAAAGCCAGTTTCCCAGTTGCCAGTGTGCAAGATATAGAAAATCCAATGTATCTGATGACAGAAGGGGCAGAAGCCTAATCCTGCCTTATTCGAAATGCATAGGTTATTTGAGCCTAAGAGAAATTTCCTCAAGCTATTTCCACTGCAACATCCATGAGATTCAATAAGCAGTTCTTATTTTATTTATAATGTTTGTCCCTGCCCAGAACTTGTGTACGGCTCTATTAATCTGAAGACTCAGCAAATGGTTGTCATGCTCTGAAGTTTCCTTAAACAGACTGATACCACCAGAGCTTTCGAACATTCAGTCTCTTTGTAAACAGAATTGCAACTTCTGTCACTTCAGCAAGAGACTTCTGGTGTACTTTAGAAATTATGTTGCATTAAAAAAAGAAGCAGGCAGAAAGTTTGTAAGGATATTTGGAGAGTCTTCTAGTTTGCTGATGTTCAAATTCCCCAAATGCAATGCTCATTATGATTTCTGGACCACATGCAGAGACAAGGGAAAATAGAAGACGAGCTGAAGAAAGCAAAAATTAGCTTCTGCAATGCAGGCAGATGTCTAATGGGAAATACATCTTCCTGAAAGGGTAGTGGAAGTCCCATGGAAGTGAACATCAAATTTCTCAAAGATCAGCCTCAGGACTGATTTTTTTTTTTTTTTTTTTTTTTACTATATGCTCATGGAANTGTAACATTAGTAATGCAGGCCCAATATGGAAGAAGAATTATCTATGTCTATTTAATGTCAGCATAACTATGAGTTACTGATGCAACATGAACATTAAAGATTCAAACATGATTCTGGGAGGTTTCAGGTAAATATTAAAAACAAACAGGCAAGTAAAAATATCACTATGATCTCAAATACGATGCAGTTGCTGTGTTGGTCCTTTGACTATTTACCCTGAAATTATTAACCCTGACATTAACCCAACTAGTTAGAGCATAGTGCTAATATGCCAAAGTCACTGATTTGATCTCTGTACAGGCCATTCAATTAAGAGCTGGACTTGATGATCCTTGTGGGTCCCTTCCAACTCAGAATATTCTGTGATCTATAACAGGAGGAAGGGTTTTTCTCTGTTATTCCTACCTCAAAGAGTGAGATCACAGAAGTACAGGTTCAGGGAAGGATAATAAAAATTTTCAAGATATTTCAAAAGATCACACAAAGAGACACTGAAATGGCTCCAACTGTTTGCTTTAGAAATGGGCTACAAAGGATAAGACAAAATCAAATAAGGAACCATAGCAGTAAAGAGAGAGGGAGAGTTTCTGTTTTCTGTTGCATAGTACCATTACAGGAAGATGTGCAATGAAATTGTGAAAAATGAAAATAGAAAACCAGCAACAGGAAACCATTCTTCATACAACATGTGGACACATGGCAGAATATATTTTCATTGGAGGCTGAAGATGCCAAGAACTTCAAAAGATGTTGAAGGAACTGGGTGTTTACAGGGCATAATATAATATTCTGACACCATTGAGTTGTATGCACTGATCAGAAGACGTTTCTTCCTCACTAACATTCACGTTATCAACCCCTAAACCTGCCTAAACAAAAGGCAAAGGGCGGGTAATCCTTTGGTGTTACTTTGTATTCAAGAGTCTGACACTGAAGAGTCTGACAAGAGCAAACTCTTGTCCCAGCTAACCTAAGCACAATAACCAGAATACAGCTCTGAAACCAAACTTAACCCAAGTCAAACTAAAAATAAAATTAATCTACTTTCAAAATACAAACACACTATTTCACACTATTTTAAAATACAAAAGGTACAGTGCAAAAAGTAAGAGAAACATTTGTTTCTACCCACTCATATATAAATGTTGCTTTTACCCAGCTGACAAGTGAGTCTGAACTCCTACTTATCCACGCAGATAAGAGATTTCCTTTTGAGAGATCTTCTTCTTTTTCCTAAAATTACTGACCACCTTAGCACTATGAACAACTATTAGAAATTATTCATTTTCTCTGAGGTAAATGTGTACTTTTATGCCTGACCAAGCAATGTTCAAATCTGAAGAAACTTTTTCACACTTTAACCTTCACACTGTGACCCTTCACTTTGGTATTTACTTAGGTCTTATGAAGTCTTGCTAACACACACCAGACTCCATTGCCATTCTGGGAACAACAGAAGAGTTTCTGAGTAGGTTGCTTGATGAAGAATTGCATTAAATCCTGCATTCCTTGTGGCAGGAAAACTGTGAGGACGGATGTGACTGACCAGGTGGGAAGCTGACATGGTGCAAGGAGAGGAGATCTGTTGCAGAGCCAGACTACCTGAGCCATGCTTACTGGCCATCTCAGAATCTGTCCCCAAATATGTTTCTCTAAAATACACAACCCCATGGGAAGGACTCCTGGTGCCTCTACTGCACCTTGCAACCACTCCACCACCCAGACAGGGGTTATCTGTACATGACAGAGAATACCAGAATAAAAATGTAAAAATAATCTCTTGCCTGACCAATTTCCTTCTCACTCAGACAAATATTTTCTGCTTTCCTACACAGAAAACACAGTGCATGCAAGATAGCTGCCTCAAGGCTAGGTCCTTAAATGACAGGAAGGATATTTATGTGCTGTATCTGTGGGTAAAGGAGGCACCCCAGCCTTAAATTTTGCTGGCATTTCTCTTTGCTAGTATCTTCTGAACTTCCATTAGAAATCAAATTAATTTAATCTCTGAACTCCCTACACAAACAACCTCCCTCTATATCTCTCCACTCCCTCACCTGGCAAACATGGCAAACATGAGCATCTCTGCACTAAATACTTCTGCCAACGGCATGACTATATACGTGAGGGGATTAGGGTTAGGGTTAAAAAACTTAAAACTTTACTCCATGTAAGAATAATGGAAAGGGAGCTTCTTGGGCTGTATCCATCAACTTCTATTAAGCATTTCTTTCAAAGCTGTGAGGGTCTTCATTGTCCTACCCGGTGTCAGCAAAGCTCTGATCTGGGGAAGTGCTGAAAGGTTTGAGGGAAAGATGAGAGGCAACAACATGAACACAATCACCGTAACATCAATCTCACCCAAGGCTATTAGAGGGTACATTGCTGCTTGCCAGGGGTCACACAGAAACATAATTGCTCTGCAGACTTCAATATACCTTGAATCAGATTTTTCTGAGATGTAGATTGCATTATTTTTCCTCCCTCTTCTTACTGTTTTGGTTTGGGTTTTTTTTTTCCTTCCCTTCCCAGTGTAGTCCATACCCATTTAAGCACATTTTCTCCCTTTTTTGCAGGCAAGGAACACTGTTCTAAGTATATTGGAGACCTGGCACACTCTGAACTGTTGGTAACATTTCAACAGGGTTGTGATGTACAGTGCAGGAGGAGTTTCAGTATTTGATGAAGATGACTGAAATGCCAGTAGCTAGAAATCAGTGTCAATCTGAAGGGGAGGGATGGAAAGAACACATTATCTCTTATGTACTTGTGACAGGGTACAGGAATGTCTCCTGAGCCACTTGGGGACTTCAAGATACAACAGAGAATGGAATGGATCTAGATCTTGATTTGATCTGTGACTCCTATGCCCTCACGAGAACCCAACAGGAGAAACAATTTAAGTGACTTATCTAAGTCAAAGGACATCTGCAATATCCTTGCCTTTCAGGAACGTAGAGCACTCACTGGAACTGACCCAAATTGAGCTGTTCTGAATGGTCCTGTGGCAGTGGTGACAGACCTAAACAACCTCTAACTGTCCTCCTTTAGGCAGAATACAGAGTAGGGTCTTCCACTTGACCTGCTAAGCGACAGTCATCTGAATCTATTCTCTGTGTGCCATAGATAAAAAGAAAGTTCAGGTCCAGGTGGATAATAAATTAAGACACAGCACCACAAACATGTTTAGGCTGTTTTTAGTATCATCTTAGTTTCCCCTGATGGCACTGAAGAACAGCCCAGAGCTGGAATTAATGAAGCCTGCTAGGATTGATCTGGCATTATGCTAGCTCCAGGATTTGGAACACTCAGATGTCCTGATGCTCTCCTATGCACCAGCCAAAGGTCAGCTGCACTTCCTTGTTTTAACCTGACTCCACAAAGACGTTTCAGCCACTCTTCACTCCCTGTCCCCAGGAACTGTGTTCTTGAGCCCAGGCTGTCATGTACCAGCACCACTGTGTGTTGAGACTGATGAGCCATACTTGAAATCAGTGTACCAGGGAACATAATGAAGAAATCTCCCAACCCTGGATCCACCAAATATGGTCAACAGTCAATTAGAGCAGTGGGTGCCAAGCTTTATTTATGGTGGGAAGCATCACACTCCAGCATAACATACTATTAGACATGCTCCATTTTCTTGGATAGCCCAACTATCCAGTACACTGAGTTATGAAAAGCTTTAAAAATATGTAGACGTATACCAAAAGTGACATTACATCTGTCATTTCCAAGGTTTTATCTGCTAAATGTGAATCATTATTGTTCACCTCAAAGACTACTGCTTGATAGTCAATTGATTAAAGAGCTAAATTCAAGTAAGTTCAGTTCCCACTGACTTTCAGTAGAGTCAAGGTAGGTCCCATTTCAGAATTCATAAAACTTCTTATGAAAGTTGCTTAATGCCTTATTTTAATATACACAGGTCTTACTTAGAAAATAGAGAAATGGGAAGGTTGTGATCTGAATACTGAAGTGAGAGATTTGTTTACTTGCAGGAATAGCTGTGTAAATTAGCTTTTCTCCAGTACCACCAGAAACCTGGAAGACACCTCATGACTGATTCAAGCTGCATCCTTTTTTCCTCTTCAAATTCTCAACTACATTACAAATTATATCTGGGAAGAAATATCTGTGTAGCATTATTTTAAAGAGAGTCCTTGATGACAAGATGAGATTCTGGCTCTACTACCAGTCATGACACAAGGTCTGACAAGATCACAATTGGATGTGACAGGCTTAGCAGAAGATGTTTTGGTTGTTTCAAAAACACATTCCATCTGGTAAGACTGTCAGACCAGGACTCTTATCCAAAGCCAAACTTTGCCCAAAGTAAGCAGTGTTTGATTCAGAAATTTGCTCCGATCCATTAGTATATTACATAATTCAGAAAGCATTAATTAGAACTGCTTGTGCAGGGGGGAACTGCTCCAAGGTCTGCTATAAAATGGTTGCATATGCCTTGCCAATTACTGCTTTCTCAATGCCTTGTTTCGCTCCCCTGAAAAATAGAGTAGTATTTTTTAAACTGTGGAACACTTTGAGACATTATGTGAAAAAAGTAAAAGAGTACAGACCAAATCTCCAGATGAAACAAAGCAAAATTATTCTCTCAGTTGTTACCAGTCTACTAAAATTGTGAATGAAAAAATTTAGAACTGGAAGCACCATTAATAGCCGGCATCCCACAGGATATCAAAGGAAACAAAAAAGTTCTGACTCTTGCAATTGTAATGATACAGATGTGGAATACACAAATGTGGAAAACTTAGGTCTAGAACAGAGAAGTTACTTGCTTATGATGGCACTGCTGGCAGCTGACAGCCACTGCTTGTTCCATATCCATGGGCCTTAGACTCCGAACTCTGTCATATCACAAACATCATTGGACACTCAGCCCTTCAATTCAAGCACTGTATAGAAGACCTTTAATTCTTTGCAAGCACTTCTGAAAGGTCTGATTCCCTAAATATTCTATTCAGCTACTTCTTCATTTTGTGCAGTTCATGTGTAATCAAAAAGATACAATGTACTCTTCAGCTGCTCAGGTTCTCTGAATTCAGTCACACTAAATTTCAAAGGTGTGAAATTCAAGCTAGGTCACAAGCTCCAGAAACCAGGAAATTTCTCATTTCAATGGGAAAAATAGTGGATCTCACTACCCACTTTTATGAAAATCTTCAGAATGACAGCTCTCCACATTTTTCATCATTAACTGTCCAACTTTCTGATTGTGTTTGTCTCACTTGATCTTTCTCCAGCATATCTCTGCCACAAGGTGGGCCGGCTTTCTGCAGCTGAGATCTCTGTCAGCCTTAATCCTTCAGCTATGTCCCAGTGAGAACTCAGACTCTTGGCCAGCTGGAACAAGCATCCCTTTCCCCCACCTCCATAACACTAGGCACAGATTGTGGCTGTAACCCTGACTGGTGTGTCAGAGTTAGAGAGTGAATGAGCAAGCATCAAAACATTATTGAATAGAAAATGTTACTCATTCACTTAATAAATACATTTCAGATATGACATCACAGTGTGCTGTGCTACCTCACCCTATATTCCACCATGACAACCAGAGCAGAATTTTGTTTCTTTATGGCCCTTTTATTACTGCTAATTCAACCACAGTGGCATGGTGGTGAGCTGCATCTAGAACCTGGCCCATGACCCAGCCACTCAGCATAGCTCAAGGTCAACCAATCACTGTTTCACAATCTCATCAAATTTATCCTTTTCTAGAAGCAAGTTACTTAAGTCTCAGCCTTCCCACAAGGAATTAAGTGAGAATGAATGGCTCTGTGTCCAGCATTCCTTGCCGGAGGATAGATTCATTTTAGTCACAGTTATTAGTTCCAAGATCTTGCAGAGGAAGAAAGCATTAATGAAAAGACACTGAACCTCATTTTAGGCTCCCTGCTGCTTTGTGATGAGGGTAATGAAACAGACTTGTTAAAAATATCCCATCAGAAACACAATCTAACCAAATATAGTTGTAGTTCCTTTTTGTGACTTTAACAGAGTGTACACAGAGAGGAAACCTCTTGGAATACAAGCTCAAAGGTTGTGCTACGATATCCTTCCTTTAATAAAGCCTTATTGCAGCCATGCGCTAGAGAACTCTGTTGAAAAAGGAGAAACAAAACAAAAAAACCCAACAACAACAACAAAACTGCAAAATGTATTTTTGGCCCTGGATCTAAACGGCTAAAATAATTATACTTGAAGTGACCATCAGGATTCTGCCGAAGTTTTCCAGTTATAGTTTCATAGATCTTACTATCTTCCTAAGCTGTGACAGCAACCACACATAGCTAGTCAAAGCAGGACGTGAAGGAATCTGCCCTATCCCTTTGAGCAAAAAGGAGCTTTTTTAGTTTAAGAGACAGAATATTTGATATAAGTCAGAAGATTCCATGTACCAGCTTTAGGCTTCTGAAGTGTTTGAATTAGAGACTTCTCCACCCTCTAGTAGGGATTCCAGTAACAGTTTGTTTCTAAGGACTCTATTCTTGCTCTCACATGCAACATTACTGAGGTCACTGATGCGGGCAGTAAGCGCTTGTCAGATGTTTTGGTGTTCCAATTCTGTCTAAAAATTGAGACAGAATATGAGAAACTAAGAGTTGCTTATATCTTTCATTTTTTAATTAGGTTCTCTTATTCTCCATGGAAATATGCTGGATAGGATAATGTCAGCTATACTCTGCTTCAAGGTCTCTACTCCATTCCAATGCAATGTCTTGCTGTATTCTATATGCACAGCAATAAGGATGCTATGCAGCAAAATTATTGCTTCTTTCCCAAAGACAAATGTCAAGTTCCCTACTCCTAGCAGGATGCCATCTGCTTCTGCCCCCAATGTGTTCCTGCTAACCCTCAAAACACCTGCTTTGTGACACACAGAAAATGCAGAGCTGCCAAGCAGAAAGAAGTAGAAGTCAGGGAGTGTGGAAAGCCTTGAGACATTCCATCACCATTCTTCCTGCTGCACCCAACATTTGCATGGTCTCTCTTCCCCACAGGGATAGGGTCAGATTCCTGACCAAATCAAGATGCAGGCAGCATAGCTGTTGTAATTTATTTCAGGGACTAGGCAGAACATACTCATTCTTGTCACTTAGGACCACTTACAGAGTGGCTCCTGTGTTCCTTCCTCCATCTGTTTCGATAACATCCCTGAGCCAGCAAAGGGCAAACACACAATGGCCAATATTAAGAGATTGAGTTTCCTTGCTGGATTACCACCATGCTTTTACCACCACTCACAGTCTTGCCCCAAACAACCACCAGTTTATTCACACTTAATGCTGGCTCTGCTCAAGGACATTTATATTCTACTTACAGCATTAAGATCTAGTTGGATTCCAAGTAAAATCAGAGTAAGACTCCAACAGACAAGTGAGAGGTTTTACATATAGATTTTTTTATGGTCAACCAAAAGGACATAAATTGTGTGAAAATCAAATAAAAAATATCATATAATTAGTTTAATTAATGGTCCAGCAAAGCAATGTAAAAATAGGAAATACTTCTTCAATTCTACAATCCTATTGTGGATTATCACTAATGTAATAAATGCCTAAAATGAAGTATTCCAATGTCAAGTTCTCATCTTTTTGGTGCAGCAAGTTGTCAGCCAGAGGAATGATATTGATGGTGCTTTTTCTTTCATTGTTTCCATTCTATTAGTACTTTTGTGTGTTTATACTCCACTTTGCAAATAGGTCACAGTTTTTCCTCTCCTACTGGTTCTTAGCATTAGCCATGATTCCTTCTCTATACAAGGCACAATAGAATAAAATGGGGCACATAATTCTGGGAAAGAGCCAAACAAGGAAGTAAGTGACATAAAAGTGAAGTAAAACCTAAAGTAAATCAGGAAATAATATAGCTAAAAAACAAGTTCAAAACAGAATTGGCAAAAGCCACCTCACCACTGAAAAATTATGCTATTAGAGTTGGGACAGGCCAGTTGTCAGATTCCAGAATTAGATACAGTTAAAGTAATTTTATACATACAGCTAAAGCTAAGTTGAAAAGACCATATAAACCCAGACAAGTTTTACAGACTGGTATGGTTATTTATTATTAGAAAATTTGAGGTCTGTTATCAGCTCTAGAAAAGCCAAGTTTCGGGGGGACTATAGAGCTATGGACAGGGAACAAAAGCCAGGAAGGCCCCATTTCATAACACTAGAAAAATACAAATATTAAGTCACAATCTATTCCAGATAATCTACATGGATCAGTCCTAAAGGACAAAGCAAAGACACAGAGACCAGACTGCAAACCAGATAGAACACAGGAAGGCCAGGGTGAGATTTGGAACAAAATCACAAATCTGAGGAGGAGTTGAATGACCACTTGAGAACCAAGGACTATCACAGAAGTGATGGAATTGAGTGGAGAAGTAGCCTGACTTGTTTACAGCTCAAAGGGGCTTTTGTGTAGATCCCCACTTCATACCAGCATAGCACTGTTGGGTTTTGGGATTGAGCAGTTTAACACCTTCCCCTCTGCTTGACTGCAAATGCAGCTGCTGTCTCTCCATGAAAACAAGAGCTAGACATTACAGTGGGTGTCCAACAAACAAGCAGGCATTTGTAAGATCTCTCATGAACTCTTTGTTTCTGGATACTGTTGAAAGCACAAGTTTTCAATTTAAAAGACAAGGAAGGCACAGCAGTTAGCTGAGGGCATTTAAGTCAGAAATACAACCACATAATGTAACATGCCTCCTGACTGGAAGAAGCCATAAGGGCAGTATCTCCTACATATGTAGATCTCACAATACTTCTGGTGTGGCAGCCCAAGCACAGAAAGTCGAGAGGGAAACAATTCTACCTTACTGTTCATCGGGAGTAACTTCTTTGATTTTTAATCCTTCCTTATACGTTTGGAACAGCAGAAGTAAAGCCAGAAACCTCTCAAGCAAAGTGGGAAAAAACATTGCCTGTGAGCACCTTTTTTTCCAAATTGGCACTATTAACTGATCTCCTCTCACCACTAGGGAAGGGCTACAGATCAAATCCTTCAAGGCAACATCAGATCTAGTTATGCTCCTGACAGGTAAGAAACACCAAGCTAAGATGGGTTGCTTGTCTTCACAGGACACCAGTACTGCTAATGAGGAAAATATAATCCCAACAAGCATTAATTTTACTTCATCCTTTCATCTTGTACTGACACATAGAGACTCAACAGAAGAACAGAATGCAAACACATAAAGGAAATTATCAGAGGAAAAACCTGCTGTAGATAGACTTTAATATAAAATGTCCATGCACTTACCAGTAATTCTTTCGTACTCCTAGTAAAGATGGGACAGATCCCTACATCTTGTTTTATGATAAATGACTGTGAATTGTAACCAGAACTATCTGCAGGCCTTGAGACTCATGACAGGAAAAGGGGGAGAGAAATGGGGCTCCAGCACTCTCTTGGTGTTTTTTGTTTCCTCTGTATTTATATTTTTCAAGACCAGACAGCTCTACTTGTTAGGCATAGGATGGCTTTGCCTCAGGGTTACAGGGTCTTCAAAAACCTAATAATGAAGTGGACAATGTGCAGAGAAGGACTGGAAAGTAGGAAAGCATTGTGAAATTCAGGCAAAACCACATGAAAATTAATGCATGTGCTCCTTTAGAATTGATTGATTTAGAAAGTGATTGAAAGAGATAAGTATTTATATTCAGAAAATAAGCCCAATCCCTTGAAAGAGCAATTATTAGTCTGAAGGTTAAAATAAAATATTTCCTACTTGCTTTAGTAGATCTCTAATTATTTTAAGTGTGAGTTTAAAAAAGCCCATACTACTCAAATGTATGATTTTTTTCATACTGTAGATACTTATTGATAACCTGACAAACAGCTTCACAGTAACCCTTCCTGATTACTTTCACATGCCAAAAAAAATATTTCTTGTCCTGATATTGCAAATGACACAGGAAGATGTTTATTTAATGTGGGATCAAATTGAAGGTTTTCTAAAGCTTTATGCTTTTTCTCTTCCCAAGACATTCACAAGCTTATGATGCACACACTAGCATGAAGAACAAGAATGAATCCCTGAATCCAAACAATTTATTCAGTACTGATTGGGCATTACTGTGTAAGAAGCTCAGAAATTCTGCTTACAGAGAATATAAGCTTTACTCCTACTCAGATTTCAGAAAGAACTCTGGAATTGTTGTTATAAGACAAGATACAAAGTGCGTATTTCCACCATCTACCTCTTTTTCTGACAAAATTTGATCACCTTTGACTATTTCATTGCCTTGTCCTATTAGGTAAGTGTAGTACTGCTTGTACCATGTACACATACTCACAAGTCAAAATGCTCCCATTTTAAATTGCATTCCTTCCCCACTGCAGATGTGAGTAAATCAACTCACTCATGTGAGCAGAGTAGGAGTCACGATAAATGGAAGGTAGAAAGAGGTGCTCATCAAAATTTGCTGAAATGCAAAGAAATCTAAGCTGGCACTGCAGCCCTGACAGCCAAGAAGCTGCAGTGCCCTGTGCTGATGTGAAGTGTTGCTGGCAGCAGGGACAGCAGCTCTGGCAGCACTCCTGTGCCAGGGATGCCTGCAGGTATCTGGTGTATCTCTGGTGCCTGCTCAGGTGCACATTTGAATCCAGGCAGGCAGTCCTTGAAACTAAAGGCAAAGTCAAGAGACAAACTTCTAAGTATTTTTCTGCATATTGAGGATTTGGGCTCGTTTATTGCTCCACCAGTTGAAAAATACCTCTGGTAATACACATATCTCAGAATTCCCAATTCCATTCCTCACTCCAGCCAAAAAAAAGGGTTATATTCTCTTCTGTTTAACCATCATCCTGATCACAAGATTTTCTCACTGTGGGTAGGATTTGCTACTATTTTAATACAGGCTGGAGGAAATAAGGTAAGTTTAGCAATAGGATTTTGCAAAGAAAGATGTGGGCACTGCTTCCCTGAGACAGTGCTGGGTGTGTGTGATCAGCCACACCATTTGCTGGGAGAGGAGGCAGGTTGACAGGCTGGTGGGTTAATCAAGGATGGGTTGACAACTCATGAAGATCAACAAGAGCAAGTACAGTGTCCTGCACCTCAGAAAGGAACAACCCCATGCAACAGAACCTGTTGGGGACAACCCAAATTAGGTTTTCCTGTTAGAAATAATTCAGCTTTTCAAATTATGTGAGCATAAAGGGCTTCTCCATTATTTATTTTGTGAAACAGCACCCATACCTGCCATTCTGTAAGTAGTCAGGGGAGGAGGATAAAATCTCCTTTTGTTGCTCAGGAAGTGGGATATTCAATTTTCTTTATGATGAGATTTTTAATCTTTGGCACAAGTTTCCAGCACATATTTGTTGAGCTTCTTGGCATTCTGCTCATGTCTCTGACACTAACACCTGCTTTAGATCTTGTGGAAAGCATTCTCCTATTCCTAAAATTTCATCCTCCTTCTCCTGTCCACCCTCAAATCTCAGCAGATCTCACAAAAACTGGCTGTGATACCACTTCTCCTGCTGAAACACAGTGAACTCTTCATCTCATTTTTCCTCAGCAACACATTTGCTAATTTTTCCTTGGCATTGCTCATAACCAGGTAATAACAGATCCTGTGAGAACCCAAGAGTCAATGATTTAAAAGAGACAAAGAAGGACATAGGAAAGGTGACTTTTACAGTGGTTTGCCAGCTATCAGTTTTGACCCAGTATCAATCTGTTTCCCTGTCCATTCCCTCTTGTGCCTGAAGCAAGGAGCAAGCTGCTGCTTTACAGGCAATTTTCTGCTTAAATAGCTTTAGGTGAGGAAATATAAAACCAAGGGGTCACCAATAGATGCCAGTGTCAGCTACAGAAAGATTTCCAGCCATAAATTTTAGGACACACTGCACATGCACACACTCAGTGCTTGTTCCCGTTATGGCTGAAAAAGTGGAGTATCATTAAATAATATAGGAAATGGATCCTCAATGAATCTTCCCTCCATTCTTTCCTGCTCAGGTCCCTGCTGCCAGCACCTAGAACATACTGAAGGCCAGTGCTCAATCTGGCCTCACTCAGAAAAGCAACTGTAAAGATACTTTGGAATTTCTAAATATTTCAAAACCAAATATGTCAATATTAAAAGTCACTCAACTTCTGCTGACTCAATTTTGACCCTTCAAGCTGCTGTTTTCGTCTCCTCTCACTGGGAATAAGGGTTTCCAGCAAAATGGTCAGCTAAGATCAGCTTTTGTATACATGATACAAAATCATCTATCTCACTGTCCTGTGGTTGTATTAAGTCTACAGGGCTAACAGGGGAATCACTGAACTATTATTTCACTGTTTTACTACAAGAAAGATGATGTACTAAGATCTTAGGGAACTGCTGTTGAGACCTAACACTACTTATGTCAAGATTTAAACAGGGGAAAATAAAAACATCAAAAACTATGAAAAGTATCAGCGAAATATTTTGTTCTGATGATGTGCTACCATGATTTTCAACATTTGTAAGTGATAGTACAAAACTGGACAGTAGAGTATAAACTATCTCACTGTGGAATATAAATGCACAATTTAATGATGTGTTTTCAACAGGAAACACAGTTGAGGGTAGGAAGCTATCTATTACAGTTTTGATAGCTGGCAACATTATTTGGCATGCTATCTGTTTCCATGCAAGCCTGTTTTATGTGGTTATTAACTAATAACTGCTCATAAACAGAGCAGAGCATTGACATTACATCACTAACTGCAGGTTTGCCTATATTTAAACTTGTCAGGAAAGTGGCAGTGAAAAAAATGCGGCCTTTTCCTTGTGGCTTTCAAGCACACAGGAGTTATTTCTGTTTTAGCAGACAGTGTTCATTTGCTAGTGTAAAGGTTTTTCTGGGCCTCAAAATTATTCAGGAGCAAAATTGTTTGCTAATCCCCTTGTAAAAAAGCAAGACCTCTTTCTAGAACACACTGGAGAAGGTTTCAACTCCCACCAAGCTGGGAATATAGGACCTTCTATTAAACAACACAGCAGAAATCACAGTCATGGAAGGGATTGGAAGGGACCTCTGGAGATCACCTAGTCCAACCTGCCAAGGTAGGGTCACCTAGAACAGGTTATACAGGAACTGTTCCAGGTGGATTTTGAATGTCTCCAGAGAGAGGGACTCCACAACTTCCCTGAGCAGCCTGTGCCAGTACTCTGACACCCTCAACATAAATAAGCTCTTGTTCATGTTGTGTTTCCAATTTATCCCACAAGGGAAGATTGCCATTTCATTTGCATTATTTTTCACTACTCGGGAAAATTAAGCTTTGAAGTGAAAGCTAAAAATTGGAGGCCTATTTTTTAAAGGGAGAAAGAATAGTCCACCTACTCCATCACAAAGGCAAGTCAGCAGACAAAAAAAAGAGATCTCTTCTATGAAACAGGTCTCTAGACCATAGCCATCATGAACAGATTCCAGCATTGTCCTTCAGCTCTGGGACTTCACTGTACAAGTGGCAAAACTTTAGCTGAAAGGAGGAGGTAGAAAGAGAGAATTCAGAACTCAAAACAAATTGCCAGTGAAAATGCACTACTCGGGTGTACTGCTGCAGACTGGATTATTTCAAACTCTGAACAAGGCAGGACTGGACTGCAGAAGCTATGGGCACAATCCCCAGCATACAGACTGGCCATTGTGACCCCCCAGCACATGGCCCACGTAGGACTGCTGTGCATGTACACTGCTGTAGCTGTGCGTAAATTACACACTATTTATGTCACCTCTGAATTTGGCTTGTTGCTTTTCCTTTTTAATACAAGTTGGCTTCTACATATGGCAATTAAAACTAACCTGGCAAGTGGGAAAACACCTGTATAAACCTTTCATTATTCTGGCATTCCTCACTAATCGTAACACATTTTAAGAATTCAGTACTGCCTGAGGTGGACAATTTTTGTGACGTTTTACAGCCAATGAACTTCCACCAGAGGAGCTGACATATTCCCTGATCTCACAGCTTTAACATTACCAAATCCTGATTAGCTTTGTGGATTAATCAGGTTTCAGGTCTAACAGCCAAAATGGATTTTACCTAAAGCTCTATTCACAGTTGACTGCGTGATACCTGTTATAATTTACAGGCACTGGCAGATCTGCTTCAGATAGCTCCTTGGAAGTAATTATCTGTCTTGCTTCACGGATGCCACATGTAATATATTCTGAAACACTAAATTACATAGAATTTACTGATGTCTTGAGTTTTTTTATTCAAACTCAAGACTGATCGCATTCATCAAGAGGGCTACAGGCCTGGAACCAGTTTCCAAAGAACTGCAGTTTGTTTATCATGCAAAGGTAGTGACTTCACTTTGCTTTGCTGAGAGAACAAAGCAATTTTGATTTGGAACGTGTTTTGCTTGGGCAATCTGAGACTGCTTAATCCTGAAACTACAAAATTCACATCAACTAACTATTTGCCTGAGTTTTTAAGAGAAACCTAGCTTCACAAATCCTGCTATTAGGGCAAATTCCTTATAATTAAAAATAATCTGTTCTGTGTACAGGATGCACACAGTAATACAAAGTTTTTTACAACCCCTATTCTGTTCTCCCTGAGGTCAGTAACATTTTGGGCAGGCAGAAGGCTGCATGCTGACAGAAAGGAAGAAGATGGCACAAGAGGGCTAACCTGTGTTGAAATCAAAAGAGTTACTATATAGAGGTATGCAAGCTCAGGCTGGATGGGGCTCTGGGAAACCTGGTCTAGAGGAAGGGCCTCTGCCTGTAGAAGGAGCTTCAAACCAAATGATCTGTAAGGTCACTTCCAATCCATACTATGAAAACTTTGTGCTGCTTGCTTTTTGAGCCTTGAGAACCCTTTCTGCATGACCTTCCCAGACTAGTGATGATCTCCACGTTGGGAAAAAAGAGAGAAGCAAGAAGGGAAAAACCTCTCATCTCATGAGTGTGATCCTAAAATACTCAGCTATTAATGAACTGAAGACATTCAAAATAGTCCATGTTAGAGAACAAAGGGAAGAGCAAGGGAAAGAAAATTTCAAGGTAAGCTGTTTCATTTTTTAGTAGCCAAAATGACACAAGAACCACATGCAAGTGTATTATTAACCTCACTACAGTGAGAATAAAAATAATAATAAGAAAAAAAAGTATCCACTATTTGTGGTTTGACAATTTCTTCTATCTGTTGGAATAAAACACCATGTGAAATTAGTCAAATTAGAAGTTCAAACATGATTCCCCAGAAGAAATTTTGCAGTGCCAATGCCCGTAGTAACATTGGAATGGTCAAGTATGCAGCTGAACAAGGCTCAGCTATTTCTGTAGCAGAAGGTCTTAGAGCCTAATATTTTCATTAATATCAACTTCTCTCCTTTTGCTATCCTATCTTACCTACTTTATTATTTTTGTTTATTATTTTTATCTTTTTAAAAAAAAGAAAGGTTGGGCAATTATGGATTCCTGTGGAAAGACAGATACTTCAAAAGTCTTATTTCTAAAGACAGGTTTCTCATCCGAGTAGTGCATGAGATGACTTTGCAGAAGTTACATTAGATGTATGGAAACAAGATGAGAAATCAAAACCTCAGATCTTTTATAATGTTTTTGCTCTTGGTATTCATTTCCTTTAAGAGAAACCGAATCCTCTTCTTAAATTCTCAAAGCAGCTAGTAATGACCTTGGGTTTGACTTGGCCAAAAAATGAAAAGCGAATTCAATCAAGCTTTATATAACGGAGACAACAAACAACTCCTGTAACCTACTCTAATTTCACTGACATCTTTTAATTCCAATTTTATTCCAGGAATTTTTAACAATATAGACTGTAAAGTCTGAATTCAGATCTGTTTTCCTCCTATTGCTGAGACCCAGTTTTTCATGCAGCCTGCTACAGAAATAAGAGTATCCATAAAAAAGCTCAAGATCCTGATGCTTTTTAGTCAGGTGTTTTTCAAAACCTATCTGTTTAAGAATACATACCTCATACTTAGGAATCTTTGGAAGGCATTAGTGAGTGCCATCACACCTTCTCCCTTTGTACCATCCTGTCCATAAGGAAGTTTTTTTTATTTCATCAACTTCAACAGACCCTGTTTTGCAGGCAGGCCTGTGTGAGAGTGAAGGACAGCAGAAAAGGCTAGGCAAAGTGAAGGAAAAAGACAGCATGATTACAATCCCCAACAAATCCTGGACAAAAATCCTGAGAAGGATGAAATAGCATAGGGTGCTGCCTAGCCAGCAACTAAACACCCATCCTTCCTTGGTTCACTCAACTCTCCTGTTAGATAATAATATAATAAAATCAAAGGAAGGAAACTAGCTTATAGATAGAGATACTGACAACTCAATAAGAAAAACAAAAGCTGTGTAAGCAAAGCAAAAAGAAGTTATTCACACCTTGCTGTTGGCAAGCAGGCAAATGTTGAGCCGCTTTCTGGGAAACAGTGCATCCCAACATGTAACAGTTGCTTGGAAAGAAAAATGCCACTTTTCCCTGAACTTTTACTGTTGAGCACATCATACAGTATGGAATATCCCTTTGGTTAAATCAGGCCATTGTGTCAGCTATGTCCCCACTCAACCTCTTGCCCACTGCTAGACTATTCCACGGGAAGTCTTGACACTGTGCAAGCAACATGCGGCAGTAGTCTAAACACCAGTGTTACACCAAAACACTGTTTCACCCACTAAGCACAAGCTCCTTGTGAGCTACTATGAAGTCAAGTACATAACTTCATCACAGCCAGGACCAGTACAAATACAGACACCATGGCAGGGTATAAACCCAGTCTAGGGTACTCCATCCTAAAAACAGTTGGGTTTTTTTGTTTTTAAGGAGTGCACCTCATGCCTTTAACTCCACATTTCCATGGCTGTAGCAAAACTAACAAAAAAAGCAGGATATAACTTTGGGTTTGAGCACTTATCTGCTGAGTAAGTACTACAAAAATGGTTAGTGTGATTTCATTAAATGAGAAGAAAGAAGTAAAAGCAGGACAACCTCTCAATCTTACAGATTACACTTAGACTTTAACACTTTCACCTCTTAGGAGTCCTCACTTCAATATCACTTCTTACTCAACTCATCACCTCTCAAGCAAGTCAAGGTTGGTTTATCCATGCTCAGCATCATCTTTTTTCTTTTAATTTTCAGCCTTAGATGGCAATGCTCTCTATAAGTGGTTCTGCTGCCCTGCCAGTCTTATGCCTGATTGCTTTAATTAAAGAGCTAGAAGGGATGATTTAAGAGTCTCATCATCAGGCTTGGCATAATTAGACTCCCAGACCCAGTGTCAAATGCTCCCAGGGCTGCCCCAACCTTTCATCCTTCTAAGGCAGCTGTAGGCAGTACTATACAACATGCTTTGCAGCAAGAATCATTGCTAAAAAAACAATTAAAAAAAAGCTTTAGAAGAAAGGTTTTGTCTTCTTTCTTGAAACATAAAAAAAAAAAATCCTCCTGGCACTTTTTCACAGAGTCCAGATTTCTGTTTATAACCACAGCCAAAGCAGCCCTAACATCTACGCCAGAAGTAGCTTTTTTTTGTAATGCCAAGCGTATGAAGTAGAAAATTGCCTGGTGATCCTCTGGAGCAGCACACAGTATGCAAATAGCCTCACTATTTATAACCTATATAGGGCCACTTTCAAACTGAAATGAGAAAATTAAATGGGAAAAAGAGGTCAGTGCAATCAGATATTCTCCAGCACTTGTCAGCATCAATTAAGCACAAAAGATCAAACCATCACAAACAGAAAAAGACTGTTTTCAAGGTGTCTGAGATCTTACTGTGTTGAGTTGACAACTGGGTACCACAAAGGTTTGCCAGACATAGCCAGAAGTGAGCCACTGTGGTCATTGATATGGGTTCAGTCTCTTAATAACTACATTTCTCTTTGTTCTTGGAGATTGGGTTCTAGCTTTTCCTGAACTAAGAACTTTTTCCGAAACTATGTTTTCCTGAACGTGTAAAACAGTGCTGTTTTACATGCCCTGCTTTAACAAATTAGGGAACATCGGGGCATCATCTTAATTGTTAAAAATTGTTTTATAAAGGTAATATTACTACAAACTGGCAGCTAAAATGTTAGTTTCTGGAAGATCAAGTTAAGCAGGACATATGCATTACTAAAATCTCACAGCTGGGGCCTTGTAGGGAGAACTTACACAGATGTAGTCATTTTAAACAAGGCACATGGTAATTTAAGTAAGCAGTTACCATAAATGATGCATTTTCACCACTGCTGAGGTCCAAGTCTTCCAGCGTTTCTGCACTCCCTATTTCTAAAAGTGTTGTTGTACTGCCATCTGGTGGGAAAAACTCATAGGAAGAAGGATAGTCATGGAGGGATGTGAACAGAGGCGCTGCAGTGAGCCAGAGTAAGAGAATTCTGAATTCCCAACTCCAAGAGTTGTATTTTAGGATCCAATTCCAAAGTAACATGCAGATTCAGGGATAACTGCCATATAGTTTCTACATAATAAAGAAACAATACAGGAAACTTGGGCTGAGTATCAGTAAGACAGATGCCACAGGCACAAAAGACTGTGACCAGACCTCAAATCAAACCAAATGAATAGATACTGACATTGTAATATGAATTATTTGAAGGTCACATGAACAGAAAAATTTTCCATGGGAAGGAGAAATTTACATTCAGAAATAAGTCACTAATTGGGAGCTATTATTAAAATTACTCAGAAGGGCACAGTGCTCAAAGGGTGCATGCAATTTTATGGATGTATCCCTTTCTTGTGTTAGTCTAGTTTTACAATCAAATGCACTTAACTAAAGGGCAAACTATGGTCTGCTTTAGTTAACTAAACAATTTAGTGCCTTACCTTGTGCCACTGGCTTTAATCAACTTGGGAATGCAGTGCCCATTCTAACTTAGAACCTGCAAAAGGGTTCTATTTACCCCATATTTCCTTGGTAGGGTTAGTCCAGAATGGTCCAGAAAAAGGCATCTGTCCCCCTTTAGAGGAGTTAAGGGTCAACTGGAAGTGCTGCTGAGTTCTTTCCTCTGCAATGCCCAACCCTAATACAGATAATGCAAACAGTTCTCTGTGTCTGGCTCTGAAGAGGAAGCAGAAGGGATATTCCTGGGTAGACAAAGATGGCCTCTCACTTCAGTGAGAGATGACTTTCAAAGAGAATAGTAAAGTCTCTGAGGTTTTGAGGGAATTTTAAGACAAAATGTGTTCCATCAGTTGCCTTTAACAATGAGTTTCAGGCAAGGACTTGAGATAATGGCATGGAAATGTGACTGATCTATCCATTAATACAGCATGTCACCACCAAATGGTACTATTTATGTTTTATGAGTCTAAATGTGTTTTGTATGTTGCTGAGTGTGCTTCCATTAACTCTCAGGCACAAGGAACATGTTTGCAGTTGGCAGCAGATTGTAGACAGTGTGTGAAAGCAGAAACTGGGAGAAGTGCAGCTGAGGGCTGCCATTCTCAGCAACAGGCACTAACTTGATAGCAAATCCCTGCCTAAATCCTAGGATGGCATGGTAGAGTTTAGGAGGTCAGTGCTTTCATAAATACATATTTGCTATTGCGAAAGAGCATGATTCAGTTTACATATAGAGAGTTGCCAATTGTAATCAGAGCATTCTTCCTCTCTGAGTCATGTCAAAGTTGAGATCCTGGTATCTCAGGATCTACTGCCATGTAACCAGACAAACAGGGTTCTCTGGATAGGTTATGGGCAGTGCTTGGCCACAGATTTCAAAGAGCAAGGGACTGATTCATTCTTCGTTACCCTGTTTTGAGTACAAGAACACATGGAGTTACTGTGAGGTCTTATCCTAAATAATTTTTTACAATTCTAGGAAACTAACAAGTGACAGATCAGGGGGTGTGCATCTCCATTGCTATTTGGAAGACAAAGTGATAACCTTCTCAGGTTCAGTGCTTAAGATAAAACAAAGAAAACTATACAGAAAACCAAGGATATTTCACAGATTTTGAATAACATTCTTGCTTTGACAGAGTATCAAGCATTTCAAATAGTTGGCCCCAACCTAACTTGGATAATTTCTATTAAATTAGTCAGTGAACATTGATATGCATAGTCAGGATTTGTCCCTATCATTATTTATTCCATAAACAGTTTAGAGTCCAGGTTTATTCAGTGTGAGTTTGGTTCTAGATACCTCAGAGATAACTTTTTTTTTTCTTTTCTTTTTATTTTTTCCCAAAAAATGTGATTCTGCGGTCACTGAAATCCTCAGACTCTCCCAGAAGGGCATCTTTTCTTTTTATAGGCAAGATGGCTAACAGGCAAAAATTCACATGACAGTAGGTAAGGGAAATGGGGAATTTTCAGAAAATGGCAATTAACTCCTCAGGAGCATCACAGAGTCTATCTGCTTGACCAGATAACAACAGATAAGCTGAGAAAAAGGCCAGTAAGAACTGCCTGAGTAAAAGGGAGGTGTAGAAACAGACCAGTGATGACAAGATAACAGTGCTGTTATTGTTAGCATCTTTTGCTGCTTGCCTGTGTCTCTAATTAGAAGCAGCTAAAATGCCTACATTTAGAATAGTGAAAAAGGTAACTGAGCAAATATCATATCAACGAACACTTCAGGAAGAATCATAAAAGCACTGGAAGGAAAAATGCAAGCAGGTGCACCACTGGAACAGAAAAGGCCAAAATATGATGAAATTATACTTCAGAAACTAGAGGGAGACAGACAAAAGAATGAGTTTACTGAAATCAAACACGTATCTCCTCCTGTGGGAGATTGCTGGTCCCAAAAGAGGAAAAAAAAATCAATACATTTACTTTTTTGGGTAATAGTATTTGCCCCATTATAGCTTGTATAAAAGTCCCCCACAGAAAGGAGGGTAGGCAGATGAATCAACAGATAACTTTACTCTGCAGTTCCACTAGGGGTATGATGGATGTTTAAGTATTTCCAATGCCAGAAAAACATGCGGAAGAGTCTTGCCTCTTGACTGCAAATGCCTAGGAAGTTTGGAAAGAGTGGACACCATTACTTAATGGGAATGAAATCATGGCAGTGGAACAAATCCCAAAACAGCAGTGATAGTCCATTGCTTGGGAACTTTACAGGTTTGAAAACAGAAACTGGGCAAATTAAAAATGCCAGTTTTTAACCAAGATCCAGACCTTGTATTACTATTCAGACTTGTACTCAAATCATCCCACTTCTGAATTTCTCAGCAAGGTTCTACGTTTAACAACTTAAATCCAACAAACTTAAACTTTGTGTTTAGAGAGCAGGCAATCCAAAATTTAGATCTGAATCTAAAACATGGAGAAATAATCTTGGAAATATCACCTTATCTTCTTCCAAGAATTTCTGACTGAATAGAATTCACAGAACCACAAAATCACAGAATGGGTAAGGTTGGAAGAGACCACAGTTGGGTCATCTGGTCCAACCTCTCTGCTCAGGCAGGGTCCTCCTAGAGCCGTGGCACAGGATTGAATCCAGACAGCTCTTGAATATCTCCAGTGTTGGAGACTCCACAGCTAAATCTGTTCCAGTGCCCGGTCACACACACAGTAAAGTTCTTCGTTCTTCCTCATGTTCAGGTGGAACTTTCTCTGCATCTTTTTCTGCCTTTTGCCTCTTGTCTTATTGCTGGTCACCACTGAGCAGAGCCTGGATCCTTCCGCCTGGAATTCTCCTGTCAGATACTGACAGACATTGATGACATCTGTCATCTGTTCTCAAGGCTGAACAGGCCCAGCTCCCTCAGCCTTTCCTTGTGAGAGAGATGCTCCAGTCCCTTGATCATCTTTGTTGCCCTCCACTGGACCCACTCCAGGAGCTCCAAGTCTCTTGTACGGAGGAGCCCAGGACTGGACACAGCACTCCAGCTGTGGCCTCACCAGGGCTGAGCAGAGGGGCAGGATCGCCTCCCTCAGCCTGCTGGCAATGCTCTTCCTAATGCACCCCAGGATACCACTGACCTTTCTGGCCTCCAGGGCTCACTGCTGGCTCATGGACAGCTTGCTGTCCACCAGGACCCCCAGTCCTTCTCTGTACACCTTCTTTCCAGCAGATCAGCCCCCAGCTTGTACCAGAAAATGAAAGCTGCTTCTGTCTCCATAGCAAAATTAATTAACTTATACATGGACGAACTTCAGGTTCTCTGGATTTAAGTGCCCCTGTTCCTAAGCTATTTGCAGTCTGGTGTCTGTCATCCTTTGAGCAGGATATCCCCCCTTAAACCTCTGGACTGACTTCATACTTTGAGATTCTTCAGTCAGGGACCAAAGGTAATAGCAAGGTAAAGTCTACTGTTCCTCTCTTTTAATATAGGAATGTATGCTAGTGATAAAAAGCACTGGAAAACCATCCATAATTCCACTGTGAAATTAACTGGGCACTTACAACCAAGTTGAAACAATTTCCAGCTATTTTATGCTACTCATTTAACTTCAAATATTTCAACTTTAAGATTTGTTATAAAGAGAAGGTACTAAAGGCAAAGAGTTGCTAAGTAAAGTTTCCTCCAGTTTTCTACCCTCCAGATGGTTATTATCCTTAATAATGCATACAGAGCAGAAAGCACTTCTCTTCCCACCACTAGATACAGGATGCATCTTTTAGACATCATAAACTGTCCCCTATTACAAACGTAGCATGTTTGTACATACCAGCTTCCTCCCCCACCCTCCTGGGCATCAGCATTGCTTTTGAAATGTAACTAAATTAATTTTCAGGGAGCTTGCTGTAGTTGTATTTTATTCTTGTGTTGTCACGTCACAAATTCAGAGCTATTTTAGCAGTCTATTAAATGCTCCTCTGCAGACATTCAGTTACTTCAAATGAAAGGAAGGTATAAATAGCAGCCACTGTATTTCATTCTTGCTCCTTGTCACACAGACTTCATTGGGAATCATAGCCTTGTTACACAAGGCAAACAAGATGAATAAATAAGAATTCAAAGCAGAGTAGCATTACAAGCAAGCCTCACAATATAAAAAGCCTCAGTTGATTGTTATTGGCCTGTGGCTGCACAGCTCCATTCTCCTATCATGAGACTGTTGCAAAAGACCATCTGAGAGTGTATCGTGTCACAAGAACTTGCTTGGTGACTGTGCCAGAAGACTACAACTGATGTTGTCACACAGCACTGTGATATCTTAAAGGGACACCCCTGAGTCATCGTTGCTTGATAACAGCACATTTCTGTCATAAAGGCAAATCCCCTCTGGGCTGCAGCACATGGGGTCATTAACAACTGCTTTGTATCCAGATACTGCAGCGCATGGGGAGAAATGCCAAAAGCAAACAGGTTTCATATCATTTGATTTTGGGTGCCTAAATTAGAAGGCTAATCACCTCACATCATCCAGAGACAGAAATAAAAGCATTCAAAATGCAATTTATAGCTACAGCTTAAGCAACATTGTCCTTAGCTGCCTCCTGAAAGAACCCATTGCTACCACTAGGGAACCTGGGGAAACTAGTCTAAGATAAATATCCACATTTAGATGTCTAGTGTTTGACACTGACTGGCTGGATTTAAAAAATTGTTTACAATATTATTAGCCATACAGCACAGGTGGACCCATCAAACAAATAGAAGTAGTGAGCAAAGCCTTGTATCTATAAATTAACATAAATGTATTTCTATCAGTAGAACCTCAGCAGTTCCAAACTTTCAAAAAAACACAACAAAACTATTTTGCTATTGCATTCACTTCCTGTTACAAACAGGCAGGCAGTATCACAATAAGGTATACATAAATGCAAGACAAAAACTCCAGAGATGTCAGTGCTACATTTGGTGGTATAATGTTTCCTTCATTTCTTTCAAAATGCATTTTCAACAGCATATATGTGCACCTCGCTGACCTCACTGAATGCCCAACTACATTATCACCACTTTAGTCCTGCTGTTAAAAGGAACTGCATCATTTATACTTGTCTAAAAAAGCTTATCAAACCAAGTTTTCAAATTAAATAGAGTAATTTTTTTCAGTATTCTTGAAATACACTGTGGTCCTCTTTCCTTTGAGCTGCAATTCAGAATTATCAAGATCTCACATAAGGCTACATGAAAAAGATCAACAGCAGGCAAACCAAGCCAAGTGCTTCCCCAGCTCTGCCAAGAATTAAACACAGAGCTCCATCAGCAGGAGGGCTTTTTTGGTAACAAAATCTGTCTCAGCCTGTATGTAAAAGGTTTCCTAAGGCTGCAAATTAAAACTTAAAGACCACAAGAAAAGCCTCAAGACAAGGAGAGCTCCTATAGAAAAAATGCTGTATAGAATTTCCAAAAATAAATAGGTAATAATTACTTCTAGTAACAACAGTTATAGCAACAATAGTTCTTCTTTTTAATGATTCTCCTTCCCTAAAGATCTCAGCATGTTTTATAATTTATATAAGCAGCAGTGTGCAGTTCACTTAATATTGAAATCCAGCCATCTCTGAGCACAACTGAAAAAGACTGCATTAAATTACATTTCACTATGTAAGAAAAACCCCACAAAACTATATTAATTTGAAATCACCAGGGAAATTTCACAAGACATTTGGAGAAAACACCAGGGATACAAACCACTCCCTGGAAATGTGCCATTGAATATTTAACAAACTGAAAGGGTCAAGACTTCTTGCACGTCAAAAGGAAAAATTAGACTTCACTTCATCCCCTAACCCCAGCCAGCCCTTCTCTGAAACAAGCTGGGGAGGCAGTTCATCAGTCTCTGAGAGGGAGAAGCCCAAACACTCTACGGGAGTGCTCTTAAGAGCAGCTCTTAAAAAGGTTTGAAAAATACACAGGCACTACTTACCCTGGAAATAGATTTTTTGGGAGCACGAAGCAGCCTGCTAGTTCAGTTCCATGTTGCATGTATGGAAGTATGGGTTGACATATGGACCATACATCTGATTGATAATGTCATATTAGTCTGATCTGTCTTAGCACAGTATTAAAAACAAAGGTGTAGTATGATGAACAAAACTGTAGCAATACAACAGACTTCTGAAGGAAATTATTCTGATTTGTCAAGAGTGTGCAACCCAAAGATAAGTATCTTTCCTATAGCAATTCTGCTTATTAAAAAGCAGTAGTGAAGGAACATTTCACTTCCTTCCCATTTTTATTAATATGCACAGTAAGTCAAAGCTTCCATTGTACAAGGCAGGATGGAATACTTACAGTTCTACCCCAAAGTAACACATGGACCTCCTGTGATGTAGCACATACAAACTTCTAACTCCTTCTGCTCAACGTTTCCATCCCTCATCATTCACTCTCATCACCAAAAGCCACCAAGCGTGTGGTATTTCTCAAGTACACATCAAGTGTACTCAGAAAGTATCATTAAAGGAAATTTAAAAAATGTAACTGGAGGGAAAGAGAATTAAAACAGGAATTTAATCCTGTTTTTCTTTTAAAATTATCCTTATATTCTCACCAGACCAGAAACACTAGATTGGAAATCCTACATAAGCTGTCTCTTTGAAACTCCTGTCATCTTGGACATAACTAGATTTTACAGCTAAACCACCTCCACCACAAACTGATTAAAAAAAACAAAAAAACAAAAAAACCAAACCAAAACCAACAACACAAAACACACAAAACCACACAAAACAACAAACAAATGAACAAAAAATTCCCCAAACAAAACAAAAAAAACCCCAACTAACCTAAAATAAAAACAGAAAATGAAACAAAAAATGAAAAAAAGGCAAATAAACACATCAGAAACATACTTAGACTCATTTCATAATGTGGTACTGTAGCCAAAAAAAAAAGGGCATCAGTCCCAGAGCTGATAATCTAGTAATACCCACCATGATTAAAACATGCTTCATTTACTTTAATATAAAATAACTAAAGCCAGCAAGACAGAATTGTCTTTTCCTTTTAACCTGCCGTGATGGCTCAACTGGCCTCTGATTACATGAGGCTTACAAGTCATCTGAACACATTAGTATGCAACTATTTAATAACACTACAGTGATTAAGTGTCTGAAGTCATCTTAACCAGTTCAGTGAATATCTAATGCAAAGTGAGTTAAATCTACAGTGGAAGTGCAAGAGCTCTGATTATGGCAAGAATATTACAGCAATTTCTTTTAGCTGTAATCTCCTGTCGAATTGATGCCCATAGATATTACAGAATTGTTTAACAATGAAAAGTGGCCATACTGTCACATTCTCAGAAGTCTTGCCAGCACAAGGAATGGATCACAGAGACTTAAACTGCTCATTAATGCTCATAGTCATCTTAAAAGGTTGAGCTCTGATACTGCACTGGAAGGAAATTTTGCTGCAGAAAAGACACCAATTAGCACATTTTATTAACTTCAGAAACTTGGCAAGGAACAAAAGCCACAGCTTTTAGTAGCTTGAGAAAATCATGCTGAATGTAAAGAAAAGTATCTTCACCAGGAGGGTAATGTAGCATTGGGAGACATAATCCAGAAGGATGGCAGAATCTCTAAGCTGCTTCCAGACAAAACCACAGCTGACCTGGTCTATGAGTAAGAACAATCCTACACTCAGAGGGATGTTGGGTGAGAATATGCTCAGAGACTCCTTCCAAACAACTGCTCCAAGGTTCTGTGATCTTGTGGGCAGATGCAAACGAAGGCAGAAGCTGGAAATGGAAGTGCAGCAGGAAATGGCTGCAAGAGCCCCCAGTACAGCAGTAAGGCCACACACCTGGACAGCTCTCAGGTAAAGGCTCACAGAAGGTCTTGTGCAAATGATTTTGTCAGCAACTGCAGATTTTTTCAAGATGCTGATTTTGGCACTGCCTTCCACCTACCAGAAAATATTTCAGCTGAATGACTGAAGCACACCAGCCACATCCTCGTCTCTTCCCTGACACACACTGTTTTGCCTATCAGACATGCCTTTGCTGAAACACGAAGATGTTCCACATGTTGAAATTAGAGGGGAAGTCTGACACACCAGGTTCCCTTCAGAACAGCTGGTGCTGGCATGTAGCTGGTTACAAATGCACAAAGAACCTTAGCATAGCAATGGGAGTTCAGCAGAGGAAAAATGCTCTCTTCTTTTTTTGTTACAGTCTTCATGGTTTAACTTTGAAAAATAATTCTCTGCTTCAAAAGCCTTTCGTGCATATGAATGTGATTTTCAGCTTGTCTCTCAACTTCACTGTTACAAAGATTTGTTAGGAAAAAATAGTAAATGGAAGGACTCGAGGGTAAATGAAAAATACAAACTGACAAACCTTTCTTGTGTCTGGTTGCACCTTTAACCTCCACTGGTAAAAAACATCATTTTTCACATCACTTAAAAATAGTGTGCATTGGACACTTCTGTATATGCCAGTAAACATACTTGCATGTCAAGCTTTCTTGTAGTCACTGGTATGATTTGCTCTGCAGGGTAAGCATAGTTTTAATTAGCTGGTGTTCCCAAGACAAATAATTTTTTATTTTGCCTTTTATTTAAGTTTTGGCCCCAAGATCTTACAAAGAATCTTGGGTGAAAAAAAAAAAAAAAAAGCTGTGGGTGGTATCCAGGGGGTTGCCTTAGACTGCAAAATTTTTTCTCAATTTTTAACACCTGATATCCTTCTCATTTCAGTAGTAGAATAGAAAATTGATAAAAAATACAGCTCTTACTGTGACTAAAAAAGTGGAAAATCTTTGAATCAAGCTAGCTATCAGATACTGTAAAAAGAGCTCTCAGAAATTCAAAAATCTCCAAAATATTTATTTTGTAGTCCAGAAATGGAGTGGCCTAAAATTCAGAGTCCTGAATTCTTATGATCAGCTGCAAAATTGGAAAGAACTTCCTTTAGCCCATGTGAACCAAATTAAAAGGGAAATTACTGAAACGACCAATAGATCATATGTGGCAATCATAGTGAGGCCTTGCTCCTAAATTAAGCATTTTATTCTTCCCTGTAATGAAAAGTACAAGGTCAAACTGATAAGTAAGGTATAACTATCAGGCATGAAATATGTACATGCTAAGACTGGAGCATCAGTTTGGAGTGGTTTATTTTCTAACATCTCTTTTCTTCTTAGCACTTTTTTCAGTTTGTGGGTTTAGTGTTTTTCTCCTCCCTCGCTAATACTTCTCTCCTTTTTCCTTCAGTTTCATCTTCCTCCCCCCAGATCATGGCTTTACATTTTACCTCACACTCTTCCTTTGAGATATTTAGGATGTTCATTAGACAAAATCCTGATAAACTCAGTCAAACCAGCGTGCCCCAGCAAACCACAGATCTTCACAGACCTAAATGCCTGCAGACTTCATCTAGCAAGATTTTATTCAATTTTAATACAGATTTCGAGGAATTATATTTAAGAATGCTTTTTAACCAGAAATTCTTAAAATGTTAAAACATCAGAAGTGAGGGCAACTCCACCACATTCCCTAGTGAGCTCTTTAAATAACCTTCACTTAAATACTGCATCTTTTTTAGAGTAAACTCATCTATTTCACTGTGTTATTGCAATGACTGAAAGTTTTCCCTACTTGGGGAATCATGTTCTCATCTGGAATTATTAGTATATATTAAGTCAACTTTGAGACTCCAGAGAAAGAAGAGAAATACATCTATATATTTAAATCCATCTCCACCTAAGGATGATTTTTATGCCTGTCTCTGAAGTTCCACCAATGTTGTTATGTTGGTTTTGGATGGAAAGTTCTGAACTGGACATAAGAATGTAGCACTCTTACCAGTACTTCATGCAGAGGTAAAACTACATCTGTTTGTTTACTCCTATTGTGATTTTCAGCAGAGTCCCAGTGTTCACAGTAGAAACGTTTTGAACATCACTTCAGTAAAAACCCGTATCAGGACAGGTACTCAGTTTCATAATTACTGCTCTAAGTTACTCCCTTTCAGGAGTTTCTTGAAATAGGTAGGTCAGTATTCTCTGCTCCTACACATACTATGTTTTATTTATCTGTAAAGAATGCGATGACTTTAATAATTTAGATTACACTGTAATAATGCAGTATTATAATAACAGTATTATTTGCTATTAAATAATTTAAATAACATTTCAGAACACTGCTAAAATGCTGAATAATATAAAGCAAACAGGATTCCTGAGGTACCTTGTCAGAAAACAGACACCCTGTTTTCTTCCCAATAGCAACTTTTTAGACCTGCCATGGAGCCAGATTTTAATCCATCTAATATATAGCCTCTTAGAGCCAAGTTTCATTGGTTTCCCCCATCAAGATGTTAGAGTGATAAGACAAATGCCTTTGAGAAATTCAAGTACACTATATTCATTCTGCTGTCTTTATCAGCCAGATCTATAATTTTGTGAAGTGATGACAGTTTTGTTTGACAGAACACGTTTCCATAAAACCATCTTGACTGACAATAATATGCTCTTCGTCTCTAACCTTTTGTAGATGGCATCCAAACTGTTCTGTTCTGTTGCCAAGACTTCTGCCAAAGTTGCTATTCTGTTGAGTGGTGGATAGTTCCTTATAATTCTCCTAAGTATTTGTATTAGATGGCACTCCTGCATTGTTATGGAGCTTCTCCACTCTCCAACACTCTTTAATATTTAATTAATGGCTCAGAATGCAAATGCTAGATCTATTTATTTAGTAGGATTTCAGAACTGCTGGTCATAACAAACTTATTTTTACCCAGTGCTCCTCATATTGCACTTTGACTATTATGAATAAACTCATGCTATCTATCATAGGAGGGTTGAAAAACGAGCTGAAACAGCTGCTGAATATTTCTAGCTGTTCTGCATCATGATTTATAATTTTACTTTCAGTTTAGCAACAGATAACTCGACCCAATTTACATCTATTAACTGGAGGCTGATTCATAATATATCTTATTCATAATATACTTTCATAATATACCTTAACAATGCCATCTTCCTACTGTTAGATTTTGTTATTCACTTTACCCTCCACAGCTTCCTTTAACATAGATATAAAGTATACATTAAGTTAGACAAAAATGTCCTTATCAGTTCTAAACTGAAAGAAATGGGGGAAAAAAAGTACAGTAAGATTGTCTAAGTAACGATGTAGAAGAAAACATTTTATTGAAAAAAATCAAATGAAACTGCAAGCAAAATTTAGAAAACTGCTACTTCAAGGCTTTTCACTTGACTTTGTTAGCAATTACTTTTTATTATTTTTACAAGATACAGGGAACACATAAACCTAGAAGACTCTTAATTGTTGTACAGTGTACAAATAGAACTGTGACCTGTGAGAAACAAGTTGAAAGAAATCGCTTTTAAGAGAACCAGAAAATACTTCACCTTGGATACCAACACGCCTGACACACGCTCTCCAGCTCACGTTTCTGAAGCAGTGCACAGAGAGCTGAGAGGCAGAAAGCTCTGCAACCCCTGTCTCTCCCAACACAAACAGAAAACAAAGGTAGATTCTGAGCCGTAGTTAAAAACTGACTGTCAGAGCTGGACAGACACAGAGGTGTTTGGACTCCTTCTCTTGATCAGATCATTGCCTAAGGACTGGTGAATTTCTAATATAGTTTTTTATGCCACAAAAGTTTATTCCATTCTGTTTCTCTGCAGAGTGGGAGGAGATGGTGGAGAGGCATCCATACCTCTCCCAATATGTTCAGTGCTGTTGTGCTTTGTTGCACATATGCCAGGGACACGAAGCATATGGCCCGGGGGCTGGCACTGTCCCGTTTAGCAGATGTCTTCAATACATTCTGCCATAAAAATCTTTTTGGGGACTGGTTGACTGCTTTTTATCAGACAATTCTCTCTCGAGTTGATAAAGAGTTATTCACCTTAACTGAAATCCCACTAAGCCTTGTAACTTATGAACTTGTGTAGCTTTTCATATCTAGCAACTAGAAAATGAGATTTTACTACTCTCTCAAATTAAGTCTGCACTTAGCAGATAGATTGACTGCCTATTATAGATAAACTATATATATACTATAGACAGATAAACTGACTACCAGGTGCCACAAGAAGACATAGATCTTCCTAAAGCAGTTTTGCTGCTTTGGTTTTTTGGACCAAGGAATCAGAGACAGGAATCAATCTTCAAAGGCAAGCACTCTTGCCCTTGTGGCATGACTCCAAAGCAGCCAAGGATGAATTCACCTGTAATTTGTGCAGGCCTGCCATGCCAGCAGGTAAAGAGGAAAACTCACACAGTTTACAGAAAAGCAAGAGAGCAAGTAGCTATTTGGAAATCCACTGTAAATTAATCTTGCGTGTTGGCATTGTAAGGATTTACAAAATTATTCAAATGGTGAAAAACATTTAATCCTGTGGGCTATTTACAGACTCTGCCTGAATTGTTTTACGGACAGTTAATCCCCACTTTGGGTTTGTGCATTTGACAATGCCTTCCCCACGGGGCTTCCAGTGTTTGGCACATCCATCAAGATGATGGACAAAATAATCCTGATAGAAAATATTCCTTTTTGCCTTTGTAGAGGACACACCAGAGAGGAGAGTAATGGCTGGATGTGAGAAGTGCTGTTGTACAACACCAATGGCCTATACCAAATCACATGACAAAACTAGAAAGTCAAAGCATCAAAAGCTTTGGCTTTAGCTCCTAGTCAGCGAGCTCAAAGGCAGTCGAATACCCAAAACTGACTTAATTTCTATTCTTTTGCTTTAGTTCTTCTTTAAAGGCTGGACACTTTCACCAAGTATCATGATCTGTTTTAGTTGAGCTCAATACCAGTATCACCCTAAAACATCTACATCCTCACTTACAAATTAGAAGGGAAAGAGTAGCACACTTTGTGATCCCTCATGAAAATACTTTACAGAATAAGACCCAAGAGAACCCAGAAGAATTGCCCTCAAGCGTCTCAAACTTGGAAACTGATGTTCCACAATGAGCATTCTCTTCTGCCCAACCAGTGGTAGAGCATTCCTGTTCCCTAGTTGGCGATATGAACATGCCAGGCTTCTACCAGGTAATTTTTCTGATAACCACACAAACAACTCACACAAGAGATCCCTTTATTGATTTCCTTATTAATGTGGTCAAACACCCTGACTAAAAATGAAATTAGCTTGCCTCAACAAAGTCCACTCTTCAGTGAGCAAGGGTCTGCCTTAAAAGGAAGAATGGAAAGGCTTTTATAAATTAATCAACAAAATAAATAGCATATTATCAATCAAATTAAAGAAAATCAGTATTATTTCCCCTCCACCCCTTCTGTGACCCCCTAGGGCCAGATTCCTTGTGTCTAAACCACAGATTAATCCATCCTTTAAGAACAATAATAAGCTTAGCTCCCCAGTGTTTTCGCTATGCAGCTCTAAATACCCCAAGGGACAAACTTCTCCTCCCTTTTTGGGAGGCTATTCCCTAGCCTAATACATTTCACTATTCACTTGGCATTCAGTACTCCACAGATCACAAATTCTGAATAGATTAAGGAAAAAGTGTCTAATTCTTCTGACAAATTACAGTCCATGTAACTTTAACAAATTTTCCTGTATCCTTCTCTGAGAAGTTAACCACCTAATTTCTGAGACCTTCACTAGTGTGTTACCATTTTGAAAGACAGCATATATGAAAATATTTAAATTAACAGAGCTATTTTTGTCAATTGCTGCCTAATCCTTAACATTTTTCATGGGCCCCTACTTCACAAAGTACTTACAAGCACATTCTTCCCCAACTGTGTGCTCTGAAGTCCCAATGAAATAAAGCATGCTTCATGTTTTCCATTCAAGCCAATACACAGATAAGAGCATTACACATAACTGAACTATTTCAGTCTAGTATGAGCCCAACCTATCTGCCCAAACCACTCAGACATCTGCTGATGACTAGACTAAGCAGAGTATGTGAAGAATTAATATAAGTTTTGCATGATTGCCATCACCTGTTCCAATTGAGGAGTGTAAGTGCCCATGTAGCCATTGCTGTCTACACAAACCCTTACTCCCCCCCTGCAGCCCATGAGCACCATGGGGCTATTGGATCCGTGATGTGATCACGATCTTTGCTCGGATATTAAATCTATGATATGATCACAATCTGGGAACAGTCTTGTCTTCTGACTGTTCAGCTTTTCGTCTCTGTAAAACCATAATAACTCCACGATTTGACAATGTGGTTGCTTCAGGTGACCTCAGCAACATCACTTACATTTTTGGAAATTAGAAGGTACTTTAAACAATTCTACCCACAGTCTCATGATTAGCTTGGTAAAATGTCTATTCAGTAAAGAGCAAAACCAAAGTAAACTACTGCTTTGACCAGGATTATTAAAGAAAAAAAATAACGATAGAAAAAGTGAATTTCTTGATCCAACTTTTCCACAAAGGCAAAAGACATATTCGATTTTACTGAAAAGAAAAAAGTATGATCTCTGTAGTGCATGGGTAGCTTGATGTAAACTAAGAGAAAGTAAAGGAAAGCAAAAGAGCGTCAAGTACTGCCCATTTGTACATTTTCTGTGGAGAGAAAGATGCATGCTGGTGGTAAACATAGCATGTGAATGGAAGTGAGGCCGTGGCACAGCACCAGATGAGTTTGTTTTATTTGAGAAAGCACTGAACACTGATGTTGGAGATCATTTACTGAGAAGCTGAGAGAGCAACTCACAATAAACAATTTAGTTTCCAAATGTAGCTCTTTTACTATTCAAACTCTCCACAAAGACCAAGCTATTTTAGAGATGTTTGCCATTTGTACTTACCTAGAAAGTATTTCCTTCTAGTCTATGCCAATGCAAGTCCTGGTTTAAGGATTCAGCACTCACAATGACAGCACTGGCTGCTCAGGCAGGTCAGAATTCTTATTGCTCAAGCTAAGCTGCATATGCTGAATTCCTTCATACAGAACTAAAACTTCTGGAAGTTACATCCCAACATCTACATGGCTGGGGTTATTTGTTCCAAAACCTAGCATAAAAACTCCTGCTTTTCTGTACACTTCACAACAGATGTGAAGAACATGTCACCATAGGATTTTATTGCAAAGTTAGTCAATTTTTTTACTTATTTCTGCAGCTCTGCTTTAAAGCACATAGAGAAAAAGAGAATTTAGTAGGCAGTCTGAGAGACAAGACAGGTAGAATTAGTCCTTTTTGTTTTATCTGCTCTGTCCCTTTCCTCTATCCTTTGAAATTCAATTTCTTGTTTGCTGATATAGCATCTCATAAAAGCTTAACCAGAATACACATAAAGCATTTCTTCTGTAAATCTGAGATTTATCTTTTCAGAAGGCAGGTGTAAGTGCAAGAGAATCATACAGCTACTTTCCTAAATGTAACTTGATTACAGACCTCATACAGCTCCCAGAATTATGACATGGTGATACCACATATCAGGCAGGTGATTTTATATGCATTCACTGTAGTTCACATGCATACTCTGTTTATTCATAATAAGCTGCAGCTGTTGAAATACTTATGTTTAAAAAAATTAAACCATTTGGGGTTATGCTCTGAGATTTTAGGAAACCAATGGAAAAGAAATGGGTTTTTCCCCACAACGAATCTCAATGGAAATACATCCATTATCCATGAAGACTGTGATTCTTTAGAATAGTACAATTCTGCATATATTAAAAGTCAGTGTTAGGCACAATTTTCCCAAATAAAACTGGACATACTGCTTCATTATATCATACTTCTCCGCTTTCTGTAAAACATACAAAACTAAAGGTACAAAATAAAAAACATTGTTCAAGTCCTAAGTGTTGAAACAGAAAAAAACAATATTTGCTATAATTTGGCACTGGAGAATAGATAAGATAAAAGGTACATCAAGTAGCAGAAGATTAAAAAAAGACATCTGGAAGAGTTCAAGAAGGATTGTGCTATCTCAAAATTAGAAGGTCATTAGTCATTAGACATCATGTATCCTCTGATCTAGGGAAAAAATTCAGAGAGCACTGTACTCTGTACTTGCTTCTGGTCTAATAAATTTTTACTCATAATGAGCTTCTTTTCATAAAATCTGACTCAGTAAAGCATTCACCACATTTTGGTTTTAGGTAGAAGTGATACCATGCATTTCTAGGACACTATTCACATAAGAATTCACAGAGTTCAAAGTTTGCTTCAGAACATCAAAAAAGTTAAGTTCTTGTAGGATTAAACCCATTACTAAACGTCTAAGGCACATGATTTCACTGGCACAGTGCTAATCATCCCAGTGCTTTCTAACATGATGCTTTCTGTCCCAGAAAACCTGTCTCACTGATTTAATCTTAAACTAAGATCTTTAGCAGTCCCAATAGAAATTATACAATTACTTGCAATTCACATAAACAGAGTTAAAATGTCTGATATTTATTTTTTTCTTATTCAGAAGTACAAATAAACACATTAGCGGGAAGGGAGAAAAATGTTTGACTGCAACACCTACTTTTCTAAACTATAAAGAGATTTTTAATGCATGAGAGGTTTTAGAATAATTATATTCCAAGAGATTACTCAAGGATTACAAGTCTCTTTCAAATATACTAATCTTAACCTAATTAATATTTCTAATTTTACAGATGGGGTAATTGACATAACTGACATTTTCAAATTAGGTTTCCTATATTCAAATGATTATATTCACATTGAGAACTGAAAGAATGCAGGATCTTTGAATGTCAAGACAATTTTTTAGGAACCTATGCATTGACTAGGCTAAGAATTACAGAAGTTTATTCTGGGGAATTGCGGTCAATATGATGAGACTATGGATATCATTAGGAAGAAATATCTGTTCAGTAGTTTGACTAGTGTCTGATTATAAAGCTAATAGCTTTGTGGTCTGCAGGTCCAACTGAAAGGAGGGCTAGAGTCTTCTGATCTAAAGTTCCTGATTAGCTCATAATCCTGAGCCCTGGAATACAGTTGTTGTGCATATGGGGAGTTAGTCCCATCACAGAAGAAAAGCCACTCTCAGTCCAAGTGTGAAGTCAAGGCTCAGTTCATTAGCAGATCCTGGAGCCTAACTGTTTCTCCATGAAGTCTGGGGAAATTTGAGTTTAAAGCAAGGAATAAGCAGGCTACACTGCTTTTCAGTCACAAACTTTCAGCATGGTCAAGGAAATAAACTCAAATGGCTCTAGGCCATTACATCCAGAAAGGTGTAGGACAGGTTTGCAAAGCAGCAGTTGCAGCCACTTAACCATACAGCCTTAAATATCTAGGGCTGTCTCCAATCCCATTTTGCTTTATTTGAAATACATGATTGTAATACTCATGCACAAAGAAATTCTGACTTTTGAACTGCTCCTCCTCCTGAGTTACTAAGATACCAGTATCTTTACCTTATTGTTACACACAATAAAATGTCTTAGAAAATACATATAAAATAACAGTGCTGTCTTGATATTAAAGTCTTTATCTCTTTAAAGTCTCTGTGTCTTTTGCCAATCCTCTCCACTAGCAAGTTTCCATCAGCAAGTACAGTATACATTAAATGCTGATCTATTTCTACCCTTACAATAAGCTGGTTCACTTCAGCAGTCAATAAACAAAAAGAAACAAAGACATAAAATTTGGGATAAAAACAAACTAATCATTACAAAACTGGAACTGGATGAAGTTGTAATATCAGGCTTCAGCTACCTCTCCAGCAATACTGAAAGACCAGTTTTAAATCAGACAGCAAGACTTAGCAGCAGTTATCTGGAATGTGTTATATAAAAATATATAACATTTTTTTATATTATATATAAAAATATATAACACCATTCATCTTTTCAATCTCAAATGAGAAAAGCGTGCTTTTTCAAAATGAAATAGTTTTGAGTTATAAATTGCTTAAAATTCAAAAGTGAAAACAAAGTTACCTAGTTAATCCCATTTAGATAAAACAAACAAAAAACCTAAAAAACACCCCAACTCCCCACAAAAGAAAAAGAACTCACTAGCTAAAAAACACCAAAGTAAAAGTAAAAGTAAAAGAAAAGGATAGAAGCATAAACTGTTCTTCATGTTTTTGGATATACATACTTCAAATATGTTTAGAGATTAAAATATCTAAGTCTCTGAACACTTGTTTTCATGATGAAGAAATCACCTATTATTCTACAACTCGGTGAGGAAGATTATCCATAATGATGCCAAACGTTATTTAGTGTACTGAAGTAAATTTTTCCTTGCATTTTCTTTCTTTGTAGTGTTTACCTAGAGATTTAAACAGCTTTATTATTAAAATACCAGAATATTACTCCACAAGCAAGTTCTTGTTCAGCAGAGAAGGGAAGCATTACTAATGCCATTTCACAGTTGAGCTATGTAAGTCCTGAGAGATTAAGGCAAGACTTCTCAAAAAGTGGACTCTGAACCAGAAAAGCTTTGCCTGTTATTTTTACAGAATGACAGAATGGGGTTGAAAGGGATCTTTGGAGAGCATGTCGTCCAACCCCCTTGCTAAAGCAGGTCCACCCAGAGCAGGCTGCAGGATGGCATCCAGGTGGCTTTTGAACAGGACATTCCCCAGCCTCCCCGGCTAGCCCGTTCCAGAGCTCAGTCACTCTGCCATCATAGGACTAGCCCGTTCCAGAGCTCAGCCACTGTGCCATCAAAGGGCTTTTTCCCCAAGCTGGGACGGAGCTGAATTCCCGTGTTTCGGCCGCTGCTTGCTGCCCTCGCCCGGCATCCGTCCCTC
>VZTB01006146.1:1685522-1735801 GCA_013397245.1 Thryothorus ludovicianus | reverse complement strand
CCCCAACAAACACACTCAAAAAACATAACCGAACAAACATACCCCAATAAACATACCCAAAAAAACATACAACAAACATACCCCAACAAATATACCCCAAAAAGCATACAACAAACATACCCCAACAAATATACCCCAACAAATGCACCTGAACAAACATACCCAAAAAAATATACCCCAACAAACATACCCCAACAAACACACCCCAACAAACACACTCAAAAAACATAACCGAACAAACATACCCCAATAAACATACCCAAAAAAACATACAACAAACATACCCCAACAAATATACCCCAAAAAGCATACAACAAACATACCCCAACAAATATACCCCAACAAATGCACCTGAACAAACATACCCAAAAAAATATACCCCAACAAACATACCCCAACAAACACACCCCACAAACACACCCCAACAAACATACCCCAACAAACGCACCCAAACAAAAGTACACATTGCAGGCACGCGCTTCTATGGAATGTACAGATATGCCTACATCTAATGTACCTATATGGTGTAACAATAGCCTTAAAATACTGTTTGCAATGTCCAACTGTCACAGCTTTCAGAAGCTTTGAGATATCTGAGCTAGCAACCAGCAGGAAACTACAGCAGAGAGGACCCCCAGTCAATTCAGGACAAATCTACATCACAAGCACGTTTCTTTAAACTGTAATTTCACTTCAGTGTTTAGGCTCTGCTGAGGAACAACGCCCAATTGCTAAACCAAATGTGACATGTATGGCAGCAGCAGTACAGACAGCTTTCTGCTCAAGTCAAAATTACTCTTAAGCCTGAACTCCTCCTGCACAACAAATGGATAGTTGGATCTCTAATCTAGTCAGTTTATAGCCAAGGATACTGAAAATTGCAACATGAACACTGAGCTCCATCAAAACTGTGTGCTGTGGCTTACAGATCAGCTAAACAGACAAAACCCAAGATCACAACAGAAGTTGATCACCAGTGTCCTGAGGGAATGTTAAGCAGTCAGAAAAGATGGATATGCCAAGCATTTAAAACTCACAATCACACCAGAGAAAAAAAGAAATCTGAAATGCAGTTTGTACTCCTCCCCAACGTGAGAATCATCCGTGCTTCCACGGCGTGAACTGACAGATGCTTGCCCTGAGCAATCAATTGGAAAGCTCAGACTCCTGGTGCAGTGGATGAATAACTTGCCTTAAATCACATCTTACTGGCAGTACCTTAACCTGAGCGCCATAACTCTGAAGAGTTAACATTTGTGACACTTGTCTGTCCTTTAACAAGGTATAAAATTTATGAAACACATGGCAATAATAAAATTAATTTCAATTTGTTTCCTAGCCATTCTTGCAGAATCTTCTTACATTCTAACAGATATTCTTACAGCCATCTCACTTTGCAGTTTACACTTTTAACTACAGTTAAACTATAAACAAAAGCAGCTAAAGCATTAGAGGAAACAGCTTTTTCACCAAAGCAAATATTTTCAAAATAAAATAGGTTTGATACTTTTCCATTATTCTCTCTCTAGACATCTGATCACTAGCTCATTGTTAGTGCATCAGGGGCTAGATGTGAGAAACACAATGAAACTGACAGCTGTGGAAACTTTGTGTGAATCAGTGTGACAATATCATTTGGTGGCAAGATACTGTTCCATTCCTGAGGAGCAGAGCTCAACTCATACACTTCAGTCCCAGCTTTCTACTTGCCCCATTTTTTACACCTCGAGTTAGTTCTCTGATGATGTGCTTCAAAGGATCATGCTAACATCTATTCTGAATATTATAATATCAAATATTAGATTATTTTACATGTGAATTATTTCTACATACATTTCTAAATATATACAATTGATAATTTTTATCATGCTCTGCTCCCAAATAACCTAAAAAAAATTCCCCAAGCATGTTCATTATTTACAAGTGTTTGTTGAATCATTTTTCTGAAAAAATTACCCTGCATGAATGTCAAGATTGTTTATTTATGATTGATAGTTTAAACCTTGTGATTGTTTTCTGTTTTTTCAACCTGAATGACTGAAATTTTCTAAGAAAACCATTACAAATACTAACAACCCATATTTAAGAGCTAACTCTGAAAAAGTCCAAGAAATAACAGTGTTGGCATACTGTAAACACAAATTAGATACCTGAGAGTTCACAGAAAGCTAGGGGATAATTAATATAGCAAAATATGATGTTTTCAGAGATGCACTTTTCTTCATCTGGCATTGTGTACCTCCCAGAATTACAGCTCTGGAGACATTTCCCAGTTAACACTCAGCCCCACTACTGCAATAAATATCCTGCTCTGTCACTAACGAACAGAAATACACAGACTCCAATTTCAGTTCATCAGAAGGCTAAAAAGTGTAGTTTTACTAACAAAATGAAATACTTTATACAAGGCACTTTGCTAAGAACAAAGTGATTGGTGAACAGGAACACCACCTTCTCTGCTACCATTGGATAGGTGAAATAATATCTTATATTGTTGCGAGAACAGGAATGAAAAACACCACCTGTTGTTTTGAGAAGGAATATTGTTTGGAGAGTTTACAGGCCTTCTCCTGGGAAAGTAAGAAGCTTTCTCTTGTAAAGAAAGGATTCTGATAGTGCCTTCAGCTGCGAAGTTTCAGAGATACAGAACTGTCAGCCCCACACTGCTCCTTGCCTGATCACTGAGCAGAGCTCTGGCTTTAGTCTTTGAGCCTGCAGTCTGCACAAAAACTTTCAAGAAAAGGGCTCACAAGCAGGGAAGAAATCCATGAAAACCAGGTCCCACTTACCCTTGAACCATTTCCATGCTATACTTGTTATCTTGTCCTATTTTCCCTTGAAAGCTTTTGGGCCCATTGAGGCTTTCTTATTTTTAAGCAATTCAGGCTACTCTAGAAATTGCCACTAAAATAACTGACACTGCTAAATCCATAACTGCAACTGAAGTGCAACATACATGAAAATTTTAGCTTGCAGGCAGCATTAGGTTTAATTTCATCTGCACTGCAACTCATAAGACACTTCTCTGGAAATCACGTGAAAAACACACTAATATACAAAAATTCACATGTATATGCATGTTTCAACTTGTTTATCAATAGCCTGGACAAAGGGATCGAATGTACCCTCAACAAGTTTGTTCATGATTCAAAACTGGGAAGAGTGGCTGATCCACCTGAAGGCTGTGCTGCCATTCAGCAGGACCTTGAAAGACTGGAGAACTGGGTGGAAAGAAACTTAATGGTGCTCAACAAGGCAAAGTGCAGGGTCCTGCACTTGGGGAGGAAGAACCCCAAACACCAGTCTGGGGGCTGTCATACTAGAGAGCAGCTCTGCTGGGAAGGAGCTGGGAGTCCTGGAGGATGACAAGCTGGCCATGAGCTGGCAGTGCCCTTGCAGCCAGAAGGGTCAGTGGTATCCAGGGGTGCATCAGGAAGAGCGTGGCCAGCAGGTGAAGGGAGCTGATCCTCCCCTTCTACTCAGCCCTAGTGAGACCATATCCAGCATTGCCCTGTGCAGTTCTGGGCACCTCAGCACAGCAAAGACAAGGAGCTACTGGAGAGGGTCCAGCAGGGGCCACAGAGATGAGAGGTGAGGCAAGGTGAGGTGAGATCTCATCAATGCATATAAATATCTCAAACACTGGTGCCAAGAGGATGGCGTCAGACTCTTTTCAGTGCTGCCCAGTGACAGGGCAAGGAGCAATGGCCATAAATTGAAACAAGAAATTCCATCTAACATGAGGAAGAACTTCACAAAGAGTATTGCAGAGCAATGGCACAGGCTGCCCAGGGAGGTTGTCAAGTCTCCCTCTCTGGAGATACCCAAAACCCACCTGGACTAGTTCCTGTGTCACCCATTCTAGTGACCCTGCCTTGGCAGGTGGATTGGGCTAGATGATCTCCAGATGTCCCTTCCAACAGTAACAATTCCATGATTCTGTTCAGTAGTAGAGAAAGGGAACAGATCATCATTTGCAATTTCCAATTATAAACACTTAACAGTTAGACTGTTTCTTCTTTTCTTTATTTTGTCCAGTTTCTGCAAATTAGGGGCTAGAATACAATTCTACGGATTTTACACAGCCTTTAAACAAAAATCCGAAAGCTTTTTAAATTATAAATACTATGTTTTCACCAGACTTGTATACAGATCAGCCTGATGTCACTATACTTTATCTCCAAAGTAGGCTATTATTTGCTTTGATGTAACACCTGCAAACTCATTTGTGCTTGCTATTCGTTGTCATCTAAAGACAGAACCTCGAGCACACAAACAACTGGGTAACATTATTTTTAGTACAAGCACACCAACTGTTTTTGCTGGAGGGTTCCACACTAGGCATGGAGATGAAGTTCTCAGCACAATTTTTACACAGAAGAAATCTATATAAGCAACTCAGTCATACCTCTGGGACTCTAACATTAGACTGGTGAGCATGTAATACTCAGGTTTTGTTAAATACTATAGGAAATCTCATTGAAGATAACTGGAGCTCTTCCCCTGAGAAAATGAATGGAAAGAAAAAAAGCAAATGATAGCAGTAATTCAATAACAGAGGTAAAACCAGAACCAGTACAAAAAGCAGCATGACTCCAGGACCTTAAATAAACAAGAGTATTTTTCCTCTATGCCATTGTAAGAGTACATAGACTGTTAAGAGCACCTGGTTCATTAAGCTCTCTAGTTAAGGACCATTCAGTGTAATAGAAGCAACGAGTAACAAGGAAAACAATAAAGCAATAAAGGAAGTGAATACACAAACATTAATGAGCAGGTAATAAGGCAGACAAAGACCAGAACTTTTCAGTCACTGATTGATGAGTTGCTAGAAGGAAGTACTTAGATATAGGCAGGGGTAAGGGGGGAGCAGAGAAGAAATCATGACTACATGAGTATGATGGCATATTTGAAAGTCTTTGTGAGAGTGTACTAAAACCATGGAAAAGTAAAAAGAACTTGTGAAAGTCGTGTAAAAATTGTAGATTCTTTATGGGAAGTGAAAAATGTACGGAAAGTTAGAGATATGGATGGATAACAGAGGAACAAACAGGATATGTCTGAGCCACATGATCAATCAACATGTGATCAACACAACACAGCACATCCATTCCTTTTAATAAATTCTGTTACTGACTTTGCCTTTGTAACCTCACTCTATCCTACATGATGTTTTCACTAATGAGCTTCATCTCTTACCATCTGGAGAGGAGAAACAGGCCAGGGCTATCTGCATTTCTTTCAGCTGAATATTGGTAGTTCACAGTGTTGCCTAACCTCTACAATTTGTTACTGGTCTAGACAGGGTGACAGCTCTTCAAGCTATATCCTTCTTCACAGATCTTCACAAAAGCCTTGGCAACAACTTCTTTTCTAACATATACTGGAAGAGTCTTCTTTCCTCTCTTCACCACTGCTTCTCTCTCCCTCATTGCCTGTGACTGGACACTTGATTTTACAGACCAGATTATATTAACCACGGCAATTTTCACCTTTTCTCCCTTAGGCTCCCTTTGTCTCTTACTTTGCACATAGGCCTTGCCAGAATCATAACCCTCCAACTGCCATAGAAACTGGAGATATAGGAGAATTATTCTCCTTGTAATTGTTTTCTCAGAAATTAGTGTGCAGAAGCTTTAAAAAGAAATAGTAAAATAATTTTTTAAAAAATTTAAAAGGTATGAAAATTAGTCTGCATAAAACTATGTATTTTGTACACTAATTTAAAAAATATAAAGGAATTATATATCTTTCTGCCAGAAAAATCTGTCAAAAAGCCAATCCTATTTTAGGCCAGAAATCTTCCCAGAGGGGTGTCTGAAGTTTTCTCCTTTTAATTTTTCTGAAGCAAGCTGAAAAAACTTTATGAGAATATTCTGCAAGGAGAACTCTTGGGAAATAGCTCTTCAAAATCTACCAAGCCTCATACCTCTCCCATTTGAGCAGTTTTTTATAAAAAAAGAAGAAATATAAAAAGTTTCTGCAATCAAAGTAAAAAGTAATGTTGGTACAACAGAGATAGTTGTACGATCAAACTACAGAGACTGGAGACAAGTAAAAGAGTATGAGAAATAATCATAAAGAATACATATCACTAAAGTATTGCTAACTTAACTCCCACGATTCCATTCTCCTAACTAGAGAACATCCAGTATTACATCACACCACACAAGCTAAGTAGTACTTAGTAGTACGTAGGTCAAATTAAAAAAACTCTTGAAAATTTAAATAAGATAATAGTTTGAGAAAATATAACTAAGAGTACTTAAAATGTAAAGGATGCAATTTGGGCCCTTACCATTTGTCTGGTCACTTGGACTGCTGCATAAAAGGCCGCAACATTTTGGCACAGAATAGAGAAGAAGAACACTGCCTATCTAAGATTCCATTCAAAGCTTCAGAAAAGAAAAGGCAAAACAGATTAAGAAAATTAATGGGAATTTTATGGCTGCTGCACACATAAATTGAAAGGCAGCAATAAATTTACCACACCCTTAAAGTACAGAATATAATAAATTAATCAGAACTAACCCAGTCTGCAGTATTACCTTTTTTTGTTTGTTTGTTTGTTTGGAAAGTTGTTAATGAATTTAGAAAAAAAATCTGTTTCTCCCATTGTATTTTCCGTATTTTTCCTCCAGCTCACTTAACCCCACACACAGAGCTTTAGATGTAGAATAAATTTGGTTAGAAGTAATATCCAGAGGTCATGTAGTTCAACTCCTGCTTGCAGGGAGGCTGACTGGGTCAAGTTGAGGAGAGATTTGTTCAATGAAGTTTTGAACAACTCATGGGCTGGGAGTCCATAAGGGCTCTGGGCAGCTGTGATGGGTTGACCCTGGCTCATCACCAGGTGACTACCAAAGCCACTCTATCACTCCTCTCCTCAGCTGGACAGAGGAGAGAAAATATAAAGAAAGGGCTGAGGGTCAAGATGAGGACACAGAGAGATCCTCACCAATTACTGTCAGACTGTCAGAGCAAAACAGACTTAACTTGGGAAAATTAAATATGAATCTAATCAGAGTAGGGTAATGGGATGTAAAACCAAATCTTAAAGGCACATTTTCCCCCATCTCATCCTTCTTCCTGGGCTTTACTCACAAATTGTCTACTGCTTCCTCCTCGCGGCACAGCAGAACAGGGAAAGGGGGTTATAATGAGTTCATCACTTTCTGCTGTTCCTTCCTCCTCTTCACACTACTGCTGCTACAGCACGAACTCCATCACAGTCCTCCACAAACTTCTTCAACGTGACTCCTTCCTGTAAGATGCAGTTCTTCACACACTGCCCCAGTGTGGGTACCTTCCACAGAGTACAGTCAGTCCTTTGGGCACAGCCTGTTCCAATGTGGGATCCACAGGATCACAAGTCCTGCCAGCAAACCTGCTCCAATGTGAGCTCCTCTCTCCACAGGGCCACAGGCCCCGCCAGGAGTCTGCTCCTGCATGGACCTCCCACAGGGTCACAGACTCCTCCAGGCATCACCCGTCCCAGCGTGGGATCTCTGCTCCTCCATCGGCCTCCATGGGCTACAGGGCCATAGCTGCCTCACCATGGTCTTCACCACCCTTCATGGACTGCAGGAAAATCTCACCTCCCACCCCTGGAGCACATACTCCCCTTCCTCTGCTGCCCTTGGTGTTTGCAGAGCTGTTTCTCACATACTCTGTCCCACAGCCATTGCCACTGTGCAGAAACTTTTCTGCCTTCCCTAGAGATGCCACCATTGTCAGTGATGGGCTTGGCCTCAGCCAGTGACATGTCCATCTTGGCGGCAGCTGGCATTGACTCTCAGACATGGGGGAAGCTTCAGACAGCTTCTCACAGCCCTGTAGCCCCCCACCATGGCTACTTGTCATGGTCTGATATTGGCCAAACACCAGGCACTCACACAAATCATTCATTCACCCTCTTCTGCTATACTTAGACAGAGGAGAGGAAAAAAGATAATAATGAAGGGTTTGTGAGTTGAGATAAGGACTGGGAGAAAAACACTCTAAGAGCAAAACACATTCAAATATAAAGGTATAAGGTAAGTTCATTATTAACAGTCAGAAGAGGATAATGAAAAGTAAAGTAAGCCTTTAAAACATCTTTTTTCCCTCCTCAGTCCCTTCCTCTTTCTTATCAACAGTGCAGGGAGTCAGGGCATGGGGGTTTTGATCAATTCGTCCCTCAAGAGCTTCTGTTCACTCAGGGAGAGAAATATTTTTTGTTATGCTGTGGGGTCCCTGCCATGAGCAAACAGTCATCCCAAAACTGCTGTGGCGTGGGTCATGACACTTCCCCAGTCGAGGTGAGCTCTCCTCCTCCGCTCCAGGGGGGGACATTCACAGGCCGGTGGATTTATGCCTTTCCATTGACTAAAACATAGGTTAAACTTAGGGCTGATCTGAGAAATGCTCCAGAAAAACCCCTTCAGACCCATTCCAAAATGGCACTCCCACACCTGTGCAGCTTCATTGTGTCAAACTTTAGCCATGTGTGCAGTTTAGCTGTACTGTAGCTAGAAAAAAAACCGACTGGTACTTCAGTATCCTCCTACTTAGAATCAGAACCACTCGTTAGTTCTATCGAAGGCACTTGCACGCCCTTTAACCTTCCCGCCTGGAGCAGTGCAGGCATTCCGTGGCCTGCAGACCCTGCAGATGGCAAATCCCTCAGCCAGCCCTGGGTGGGACTGCACTTGCCACAGCTCCTGCCACCGTGTCCATGGGAGAAACAGCCGCCGTGGCCACTCTCGCCCTGCAGAGATGCCAAATGTAGCGCTGCAAGGCTGAGGTGGCTTCACACTACTGAGACAGTGTGAGGAAAAACCCACTTTATAATTCAGCACAGTGACAGTACAGTCACAATTGTGTGACAGTACAGGCCTGTGACGCGGTGACATTTACCACCCACCCATGGTTCAGTCCATTAAAGGCTGGGTTGGCAGTTCCCTTCCTCGTTTGCTTTTTAACTGATCCAAAGAAAGATGCAATTGCTAGGAGAACCAAAGAGTTGCGTCCCACAGCGCTACACCCATTTCTAGAACTGCTGCCCTTCTGAAGATAAAGTTGCACTAAACTCTTTATGTTCCACATAGTCCATCTGCCCTGGTTTAGGCATACACTTAATTTACTGCTGCTTCCATACTCCCAGTGAACGACCAAAGCCAACTCCGAGCCACCGCCCGCAACTCTGCGGGGCGGACTGGCCGGATGGGCCGGGCTGCGGGCGGCTCGCGCCGTGCGCCGTTCGGCGCGGGGAGTTGTGGGTGATGTAGTCCCTGCCCCGCCGCAGGCCCCGGGGCCGCGCAGGCTCCCAGGCGGCGCCGCGGCCCTCGCAAGGAACGGTGGGTGCTGTAGGAACGGCGCACGAGCCAATGGAAGGGGCCGTTTCGGCAGGAAGCGCTCTCGCCGCGGCCCTCGCTGAGCCCCGTGCGGTCTATTTGCTAGCGAGAGGGCGTGACGGGCGAGCCGGGCCTCCGCCGAGCCAATGGGAGCGGGCCATGTAGAGCCGGCCGTTCCCCGGGGTTGCGTGTGCGGCTGCCAGCGGCCCGTAGCCGGCCGCCAGCGCGGCAGCTGATTGGTGGCGGCGGCGCGGTGGGCGGGGCCAGAGAGCCGGAGTCGGGGGCGCTCGGCGCGGCCCCTCAGAGCCCAGCGGGATGGGGCGGCGGGCGCGCTGGCTGGCCCTGGTGCTGTGCCTGGCCGCGCTCTCGGCCAGAGCGCTGCCCGCGGTCGGAGCGCTTCCCGCGGCCGGTGAGTGCCGCCGTTCCGCCTCCCTACGCCCCCCTGGGCCCGAGCGCTGCGGCGGCGTTGCCCCCCGGGGCCTGCGGCGGGGGAGGGGGGCGCAGAGGTATCTGTGCGGGTCCTGATGCCTGCACCGGGGCGCGGAGGCGGCGACAGCGGGGGAGGCGGCCCGGTGCTGTCGCTGGGGCTTTGTGCTGCCTGGGGGCTGAGGCAGAGGCGGGGAGCGGGGCTCCTGTCAGCTGCGTGGCCGCGGGTGCCGGGACCGGGCTGCCTTGAGCCTTCCCTCACCGGCGCTGCTCCGTGGGCCTGCTGGGGGTAGCCGCATTGCTCAGTGCCGTGCCTGCCTTTAAGCAGCTTGTTGGGAGCCTTCTTTGTAGTACTTGCGCTGCTTAAAACCGAAGTAAGGCGTTTTTTCTCCTTAGAACGCATTTTCTCTCCGAGGCCGTGATAGTGCTGATTTTAGCCTTATCAGAACAGTTTCCTCACCTCGATGTATAGAGAACATATATGCGTCCTGTTTTATGTCCCTGTAACACTTTTCCCCCCATCCCTATTTTGTTGTTATGCAGCTTGGGTTTTGTCTGATTCTTATGTGTTGTCATCTACTTCCTTTCCTGGGGTTTCTGCCTCCCACACTGTTCTTTCCACCATGGGCTGGTAGGGGGAGGAATGTGCAGTGCATTTATTTATAAAGCCAGAAGCCACTACCTTAACGACAGCCATATGCGGTGCTACTGGGGATTTGCTTTTACACTATTTCAGGAAAGTAAGTTAACGTTTTCTCTAGACTAAAGTTCAGTAGTTTGAGGTTCATTTTCCTGTATGCAGTAGGAAGTTGAAATTTAAAGTAATATTTCTGTACTTTGGATTACATGAGCTTTGTAGGTCACTTTGTAAGCCAGCTGAGCACTTTTGAAGTTATGGAAGGGATACACACACGTTCTGTGAAACAAGAGAAATGCAGCTGAACTTTTGAACTATGTGCTCTCGTTAGTTGTGTATATGAAGAAAAAAGCTAAGGTGAGATGAGGCTGTGAATGTCAGATGAACCATCTATTGTGTGTGTGGAAATGAGGTGATAAGAGCTCGTCAAGTGTGCACCAGTGGCTGTACTGCCATGCAGGTCCTCTGTCTTGCCTGTTTGTCCACTATCACAATTGTTTATGAGCATGAAGTTCTGATGGTTTAATTCGTCCTGTATAAACAAAATATTTATATTTGATTGAACTAATACAATAATAAGCCAAAGAAAGCACAGTAAATGAATATAGGCATAGGAGCTGTTTACAAACTTAAATTGCTATTGTGATGTCAAACTGTTCATTAATATCTACAGTTAATTAGGTGAAGGGATTTGGGAGAAATCTATGAGAGGAATACATTTCTTGCTCCAGTTTTTGACAAGAATCATTCTGAAAGTTGTCCTCACTTCATGCTTTGATTTCCCACAGTAACAAGAGTACGGCTTTCTGTAGTGAACACTGATAAAAGCCTTGGGACTGTGTGTTGAATGCTTCCTTGAATGCTTACTTGTTTCTAATGTCTGGGAGTCATCTGGGATGTGAGTATAGTGGGTGGGGTTTTAAAAAGCATGAGTAAAAATGGTCCAAGTATTACAGTTTCCTAGATTTAGGAAGAGTTTTCAATGAAGACTTTTTTGAAGTAGTGAGTATTTTTAATATGACTTGAGTATTTTAAATATAACTCTATAATCATAAACTTTGTTGAAATCAATTTCTTGAAAACTTGAGTTGAATGCAAGAAAATTCAGGCCTAAAGGAAAGATAACATGATATTGCTCCAGGTTATGGAGGCATTTAAAATTGGGACTGGGGAAAGATATTAAGAAGCATTGGCAAAAGCAGCTAAAAAATGCTAAGAGTGTGTGTGTTCTCCAGACGAAACTGGCTGTTTCTGGTCATTGCAGCAGTGATGGCCTTCCCCTGCTGATCACTCATCAAGAACATTGAAATTTTTATTTTTTTATTTTTTGTGATTGCTGGTATTATTTGATTCCTGGGATGGTTTCCTTTTGTTCACAGACTAAGAGGTAAAAATTATTCCTGAAGAGAAGGAGTGATGCTTCCTCTGACTCTCCTACATGTTCCCTGGCTAACTTCAGCAATAGGCAGATGTTTTTATACTGATTGGGTGGGACAAATGAGTTTGCTCATATAACTGTAGGGAGCTTCAGTACATATTTTTTCCATAAGACAGAGCTCAGTGGTTTTCCCTGGCCTTTCTGTTTTGACTTACCTGATTGAAAAATATCCCCTAAACTGTTTGCCTTGTTGGGAATCTCAGTTTCTACTGAGGAACTGCTGGAGAGTAAGTTCTGTAACTAGTTAGCCAGCAACTGCAAGGACACTGGAAAAAAGATTTTTATTCAGGGTGAGGATTGACCTATATCTCAATCTTCTAGTTGAGCTAAAATGAATATGTTGCACAGATTGTAGCTGGGAACAATTTACTTGCTGCCAAGGATACTTTGGAACTATTCTTGCTGAATAGGTGCCACTTACGGATTTTATTTAACTCACTGCATGTTTTAAAGCTTCATGTGATGGGAATAGCATCTATGCTATTGAGTCTGTTTTTGTGCTGAATATATCAGTCAAAAATTTGATGGGAAGCAGTCTGAGGTAATTTTTTTTTAAGATTTCCTTTTTTCCTGCAAGAGCTGGATAAACAGAGTTTGCAATCTCTTTCAATGTATTATCTAGTCACTTGCACAAAAACAACATTGAAAGAAATTGCCAAAAATACTACAGAAAATCTCTCATGGATGCTCTAAAGCAGTCACTGCCAAACCATTTCTGTTTATGCACCCTTCTCCATAGGAAGATTATTGAGCACACATTTTACATGTTCTTTTTGTAATTTAAACATTGATGTACTCTTGTCCCAACATATTATGTACTTCATAGAACATGCACAAAAACACAAATGAAAAAGTATGACATAAAGGTGGAATGACCTTTATGTGTATTAAGAAAAGTTTATTAACAGTCTGAAAGGTGTGTTACTCCTGCAGCCCTGGTGGGTTTGCTGGCATGCTGTCTGAGGTGTGCACACTCCACTTGGGAGATTCCTGCTCCCTGCAGAATCCCACTTGTTGCTTTGTTCTCATCGTGTTTGAGGCTTGAAGAGCTTGGCAAAAACTGGCAGGAAACTGATGACAGTAGTCAGGGATTCATCAGAGCTGTGGGAGAATGCTTCACTTACTGAATTTTTGGCTATTTGCTGAATGTGAGTGACCATTTCAACATTGAAGCTGGTGATATTTCTTTTCTGGTAGTTGCAGCCCTGTAGCTTTATGGGATGTCACTTGATCTGTTCTTCTAATACAGCAAAACTTAGGAACTGTTGAACTCCTTCAAATTAATGACATTATTGCTGAATCACACTGCATAGCTCTTCTGGTTTCTACCCTTGTCTCCTTAGGACTCTCTTGAAAACAGTAATTCTCACAAAATCGTAGGATTTTTATCCAGCATATGGTAGGATCTTTTTCTCTAGCATAGGCTGCCAGAGTACTTTTGCTATTTTCATAGCATGCTTGAACACTGGCCTTTCTAATTGAGGAAAAATGAATACTTTTAAAAGCTGATTTTAATTATATATTAACTGGTGGATGGTTGAAAAAAAATTTCGATTCTGTGAAGTGCTTTAAAGTTGTAGCTGGGTGTGAGAGCTCCCAGCAATGTCTACAGCTCAGCACTGTTTGTAAGTGAAGCATTCTGTACAACGTTGTCAGCTGCCCACTTGAGCCACAGGTATTTTTGCCTACTTTTTCCTTTTAATAGATCATTGTACTCCCTAACTTCGTTAACAAATTGTGAGATTAATTTCCACTTGGCCTTTTTAGAGGAGGCTTATAGAATTAGACAGCCTTGGTAGCAGTTCCAAATAAAAAATAAAGCTTAGTTACTTTTTTTTAAATTGAAGTGTGGAAAAACAAGCTAAACTATCAGCTTTAATCTCTGAAGCAGGTGCATAAACATAATATCTGTGACTTTGTTCACTAGCTCAGCCTTGACTAATCAGCTGTTCTTAGGTTCAGCTGTGACCTTTCATAGACCTTTCATTAACACTTTCAGAGCAGTTTTCTTAGCTGTTTCATGGGAGTAAACACACTTCTCAAAGTAGTGGGTGCATATTAGTCAGCATTTCCATGAAACAGCAAGGCTGTAAGTGATCCCTCCTTTAGTCATACTATTCATTTTCTCTGCCACCTCATCTGCCTACCTTAGAAAGAAGTCTCAAAGCTAAGCAAAGTTGGATTAATATTTTGATTTTTCTTTAGTGACTTTTGGAACTGCTACTACTGTTTGCTGCTATTGTTTGAAGACAATCAACTACAACTTCTCAGTAACAAAGCTGATTTCTTCAGAAAAAAATTAAATTATGCAATAGAGAGGAAATAGGTTTATTTACTTTCAAGGAAGAAGAACAAACACTGAGTTCTACCTTATGTTGCTCAGATGTCTCTTGCCTTTCAATTTAGTAAATCTTTTGCTTTGCATATGAATTTACAATGAAATTGTCCTTTCATATGTGTGCCTAGACAGTACAACCTATTTTTTTAGTTCTTGTGTGGTTTTTTGACATAAAATGAATCTACCACCACAGATTGAAATCAGTTAGTGAAGCCTTTTCCAAAATGTTAGAACGCTCTAGTGCATGTTAGCTGGTTTTGTACAGTCAAAAACAATCACCCTATCTGGTGTTCAGGAAAACCCAAACATGATGTTTCCCACTGCAAGAACAGGTACTTTATAAGTGCTTTGTGTATCTCAGAAGGAGCATACAAGTGACTGGCTAAGTTACCCTGTCTTAGTTTTCCCACTCTCCAGAAGCATGCCTGGGTCTTGACGAGCTCTGAAGTTTGAAGGTGGCATTTGGTCTTAGGTCAGAATGATTTAGGATAATAGGATGTAATATGTGGGGAACACAGTAAATGACAATTTCTTTCGTAATTTCAAAATAGGAACACCAGCAAGTATCCTAAATGTATGTGTACTTCTGCTGAATTTAAAGATCAATTATCATATCGTGGCTTGTCAAAGTTCAGTGGTAGAACTTCTTATGACTTATCTCAATCACTGTTATCTGTTATATTCCTCAAGCTGCTGAGCCCTGAGGTCTCTGCCAAAAATGCAGCTAGCCTTGTATTTTCCTTATGCCTCATAATGTTGGGGTTTTTTTTCCAAATTGGTGTTTGTTCTTAAGTACTGTCTTGGTTGCTCCTTGCAGGGTCTCTTTCATCTGGAGTGCTCTTTGCTGTCTTTACAAGTTTTTCTGAAGTGCTCTACACATTTTTATTTTCAGACCTGTAGAGTACAGCTACTTAACCACATCAACTGTTCTAGATCCTTTTTAATTCCATGTCTCCTGGCAATGAGACTCTGAGTTTTACATCCTCTTCACCATCCTCAACAGGCTTTTTATATGTCTGAGTTGTACTCTCTCAATTGTCTCATCACCGTAGTTTTGCATCTTCAGCTGTTACAGCTAAAGTTGAATTCTCCCTCATCTTTTTGTTTGTTCCAATCAAAGATTGTATTTCCAGTAACAATATGAAATCTGGGTTCCAGAAAGTGATTTCCAAGATTAACCCTTTCATTGCAAGGATTATAGTAGTAGGCTTCAAAACATGACCCAATGAAGTGTAATGTTTGGAATTTGTCACTTCAGAGATGGTTTGTCTCTGGTAAGTTACTTTACTTGCATGAGAATGAAAATTGTGCAATTTTTGTTTGCTGCTAAGTGCTTACAGGAGTCAGCAGAGTTCTGTAAACTGTTGGAAGTGCTTGTGCAGGTAGCCTTTCATGGCTAACTGTAACATACTGAACATATCTCGTATACTGGGCATTAACTTCTATCAGTTTAGATTCCTTTTCTAGTCACAGGGCAGGTCTCCAGCCCATCATTGCTTTGCCACTGCTACAGGGTGTTGTGCACCCCAGAGCCTCAGAAAAGGGCATTTCTAAACGAGGAGTTAGTGGCAGCTTTGCTAAGTGCTCTGTTTGTGTTTTGAGCTTTTATTTCAATGTGAGTGAGTTGTGTACCAGAGGGAGGGAGGCCTGTAGCATCTTCTTTCAAATGTAGGGAGGTTTGTTTGCTGAATTGAGGTGGTATCAGATACTGATGACTCTGAACAGTCATATATAAGTGATGTTAATTTTAGAGGGTTCTCATCAAAATGATAGCACGGACCAAGTTGTTTGAAGCACAATGAATAGCTCATTTTAGTTAAAGGAACAAAACAATTGTTGCAGGAACAATTCTGAAACAATGGTAAAAATAAGTTTTTCTGATTGTCTTCACCTTTTCACCTGTATTCCTTTAGACATCTGCCTAATAACCTTTCTGCTTTACCATTTATTCTTCCATTTCTAATCAAATATCATAGAGCTTTTAGACAGAAAAGATGACAGTTAATCAAGACTTGCATCTCTTGAAGAGTATCTTAAAGACAAACTAATTTCTCACAGTTCTGAAAAGAAACCTCTAAATAAAGCTTTGAATATGCTGGTAAGGCAGAATGAATTGGCATTCTGTAAAGAACAATGTTTCATTACAAGCATGGGGGTATGAATTCAACTTTCTGGTTGCTACTGAAGCTGTTCATACTCAAGCTGATTTGGTCATTAAACACTTTATGTTCCATAGGCCTTTTTCACTTGATGCACACCTTTTTTTTTTAGCAGTTTAATTGGACTTGAACCATTCAGACTGTGATTTAGGTTTAGAAAAACCACACTTTTTTCACTATGGAACACACAGTTGTGTTGTCATAATTTAAGGAGGAGAATCACTTGTGAAACATTTGATTAATCCTGGTCTCAGTAATAAGGTTTTTCTGAAGTGTGTTAGTCAATTTGGTGCACTGGAATATTTCAGAATCAGTACAGTATTGTAACTAAAGGTTTTATTTTTGAGATAGCTACTCATGGAAAAGCATTTTACTGATTTATAATGTCTCTTCTAGATGAAGAAGGAAATCAAGATGAATCACTGGAGTCAAAGGTGAGGAGATAAGTTTCTAGGCATTTTGTTTTACCTGTGGAGTGACAGCAAAGGTCTGAAATTCAGAACAATAATTTGATTTTAGGTTTTAAGCTTTTCTGTAGCTCTTGCTATCTTATTTTTTTTCTGTACATCAGAGAAATTAATACTGTGTATAAGTTTGAAATATTTTTTTTTTCAAGGACCTGAAAGGGATAGAGGCAATGAGAGGTGATAGAGGTAGCTCAGCTTACTTTTGATTCTGCTGTTTGTGTTAATTAACCATATCTTTTAAGAAGTTTTTAAATGGAATTTAAGTCAGCTGCTGCTTCTCAGTTTCTAATCTTCTAAGTTATGTGGCTGCTTTCCTTCAGACTTTATCTGCAGAGGACCAGGTAAAGGATCATTCCACAGGAACTCGAGTGGTAGCAGGTCAGATCTTCCTTGAATCTGGGAAATCAGACTCTCAATCAGAGAATGAAGAGAACTTTCACAGTCAAGAAGAGGAAAAAGAGAATTCACTGGAAGAATTGAACTCTCTAGAAATGTCAAATCTATTAAATAAGGATTTGGAAGAGGCAGAAATACAAAGTCCAGGTAACTGCTCACAGACTTTTGAACGAGTGGCAATGTAGATGTGTCTGAGTAACTCCAGCATGTGGGTGAACACAAACAGTAATTTTGAACATATGAAATAACTAGTGTCATAACCTTTCTGCAATGGAATGGTAATTGCTGGCTTTTTCATTACAAAGTAGCATCAAAATGTCTTGAAATGTATTGTAATTGAAATGAGTAGTTATTTTCAGATGCATTTGAAAGGATTTTCCATTCTTTTTTTTCTTGCTAGAAAGCTTTAACTATTAAATAGAGAAGGCTCTGATTTCTTTAAATAGAAGCCAATTGCACATCCTATGCTCTGTGTATGTACACCAGCAATACAAAGAGAAATTTGCATCAGTCTTTTTCTATCCCCTGGCTTTTTGCCTGGTCAGTCAATTGACAGAAAAGGAACAAATAATAATGTAAAGACAAGCTTCCTTGAACAGCATTGAGAGCCTCAGGGCAGCATCTAAATTGCATTTAAACTTCATCAGGTTTGTAAATATAGGTGAAACCTTATGTCTGGGGCCTAAATTCCCAGGAAATTCTAATATGACTTTTTTACTACATAATTTTATGCTCTCTTGATTTGCATTTAGTAGTCAATGATAATTAGGTGGCACAGTTGAGCACCTTAACCTATGAAGCAGACTTTTTCTTTTTACTTGTCCATAAAAAAGTAAATTTTCAATATTACTGAAAAATACAGTTATGTGGTGCTAATATTATTTGTCTTTGAAACTCACATGGAAATGTCAGAAGAAAGCTGGAGTTATTAAATGAGCTCTATCATGTAATGACTGTTTTCTAAGCTGTTTCCTTATTAGAGCAGAACTAATATCAGTTTGTGAAAACTCTGTAATAGGTTTAACCATTGCTTTTGATGCTGTGTTGTACAGGAAAAAGTATTTTAAATCCACTAAATATCTTTCTGCTACAAAACAATGAGCTAAGCACCATGTTTAGTCAAAGCAGTCTATTTCAAAAGTAAATGCTAAGATACTTTCAATCTCATACAAAAATATATCCAGCTGACTGGCTCCTCAGGAGCTGTTTTTTAACTATACCTACAATGTACTACAAGTGGCTTTCACAAACAATAAGTTTAAGTCTTGCTCAGTTCTTGGGATGTCTTATGAATTAAATAAGCAGTAGGAATGGAGGGATTTTTTCATTTAAAGAATCAATTCTAAAAGAAAAGTACATGTTTTCTGTTAGGAGAAAAGAGTGCTAAAGGACAGCTGTACAGACCCTTTAACTGAGCATCTGTCTGAGGTACAGATGTTACACCTCCAGATGAGCTACTGGTGGCAGGACTGCATTAAGGACATAAAAGCTTTTCTAAAAACAGTTTGGCTACTGTGTATGGTCATGACATTATGTGGAACAAAAGTATATTTGGCAAACTTCCATATAAGTTTTTAGGATATGGTACAAAATAATAGTAATTTAGAATTAATGTCAGTGAAGATTTTAACTTTTTAAGAAAGTTGTCCTGTTCTCTTCTGGTGAGTGAGGAGATTGTGTGTAAAGAAAGTTATATTGAAACTAAGGTTTATATTTTTCAAGTGCTATTTAGAAAAACTGCTTTTTCAAGCTTTTGTTAATTAGAAATTTTACTGAAAACTTGTTTAATTGTAGTTCATAGAAATGAAAACCAACATAACACTTTTCCGTATGTAATGTATAATTTTGATTTGGGAATAAAGGAGAATAGTCTTAACTGCTGGGTGTGTATTTTCAGTTTTGACAGCTATTGGAGGCACTGCAGATGGTGAACCTTGCCACTTTCCTTTTTTGTTTATGGAGAAGGAATATGCAGAGTGCACGGCCGATGGGAGGGAAGATGGCAGGCTTTGGTGTGCAACAACCTATGATTACAAGAAGGATCAAAAATGGGGCTTCTGTGAATGTAAGCAACCTTTTGTCTTGTTCAAGGAATGCTTTTTAAGGCTAGGGTTTTCAGTCCTTTTAATACTCTCTATTTCAGGATGTTGAAGTCCCTGGCCACTTCATACCACAATAAACAAATAGTTATAAAGGCAAAGTTTTCATGATGGAAGAAGTTTTAAAAAATACCAGTTTCTAGACCTGATTTGGAAATCTTGCAGTGAAGGCATCTATAAAACTGAGGCTGTAGGCAGGTTGGGGTTTGACAGTGTTGCCCCTTATATTTACTGATTTGTTGCACAAAGGCAGCTCTTCTCTAGGAAACACCCTTCTGAGGGGGGAACCTGCACAGCTTGCTTTTGAGCAATGAAAGAAAAGGACATTGCATCAGCAAACTTGTACTTGAGAGACATCACACAAGGAGAAATAATCTATTAATATATCAAATGCATTATTTGGACAGATTTTTGATATCACTTTGTTTACTGGTCTTCAAAAACATGTTTCTAGCTGTACTTACCCTCTAGAATGAAGAGGGATTTTGGGAGGATAGTCTTGAGTTGTATAATTGGACCTCTTAATGTATAATTTTATTTTTTTTCTAGCTGAAGAGCAGTCTAATAAGAGAAGGCAGATGCAAGAAGCTGAGGATGTGTATCAGATTGGGATGAAAATCCTTAATGAAAGCAGTAAAAAGGCTCAGAAGAAGGTGTAAGTATACCTCATCCACCCCACAGGAGAAGGATGATGTGGCTGGTCACTTTTGCTTGACTCAGAAAGAACTTGAATGAGCTGCCCTGAGATTTTGAGCTTTATTGGACTGAACATATGCAGTGATAGAAGAAATACAAATTTATGCCTACATTCCTTTGAACGCAGTAAAAATTGTGTGAGATTAATTTCTGAAGAGTGGGTGTCATCAAAACATTGACTTAATGCAAGACGATGCTGCAGTTCTGTAGCCCCAGTTTATACATGGTAACTGCCCAGGAAGAAAACTAAGAAGGTGATAGGAGATAATTGCCCTTTTTCAGATGTTTCTTACAGTCTCATTCTGCTTCAAAGATGAAGTGGGAAAAACTTGGTATTTCTTGTCCTGCTCTGTTTTTTCTCCTGCTTTTTGAGAGTTTTGGTCCATAAAAATAGTACCATAAAAACAGTATTAAACTTAAGCTCAACAAATCACTTAAATTCTAATAATGAATGTTGTTAGAAAGAAGAGAGTAATGCTTGTCGACAAATCAAAAAATAAGAAATTAGTGTTCTGTTCATTCTTGTCTTTATTTTCTCATCTGTATGCATCCAATTACTGATTAAATAGCTGTGGACTTACCACTATAATATAGAATTGCTATGTTAATTTAGATCTTCCTTCTATTCATGTTGACAATTTCCTCAGTAAGTGGTGACTTCTGCTGATTAATATGTGAGGACTATTACTATTTTAAATTCATTTGTGGAAATAAGGGAGTGTATTTCTACTTTATATCAGGGAAAGTGAGGCACACCTAAAGTTGTCTGCATTTTGGTAAAGACAAAGGGGGGCAATATCTGTTGTAGTATTTTTTTAGTATAAATATCTGAGTAGTATTTTTTAGCTCTGTGAGGACCCAGGTATGCCTCAGTCTGTTCTGAAGAACAGGAACAGGCCTGAGAATAGAAAGGAGAAGAGGTGAATGAAAATCTTGGAGTACTATCAAAGGTCCCTGAGGCTAAACTGAAGCAGCCTTGCTGATACTGTGTGACCATGTGTAAGATTAGGGGCTTTTTAATTGCTGTGAAATTGCTTTGAAGGGCTACCCTATGTTCTGAGAGTGAAATAGAAAGAGGAGTTTGCAGAGATCCCCCTGATTGTTAGCATGACTTTTTCAGCACAAAATTGGTCACATGTGCAGTTGTCTTTGGCCCAAAGCTTGGTGTTTTCACTGGAGTGGTTTTTTACTCAAATTGTAGAGACTCTATAGTCGTTTTCAGGCTGCTTCTTTTTACTGTGATATGAGACTGTTACAGGAGTGGTTCTGCTGGATACCTATTACAGAGCTAAAAACTGTTGTTATAAAAATATGATCGTTTCACCTTAAATTTCTTGTGTATCTTAGAGGAGAAGAAGCAAGAGCAAACATTAAAATTCAGCTTGTCCATTAACTAAATCATGAGTTGTTGCTTATGTTGGTGATTTGTAGCTGGAACAAGTGACTGTAGGTAGATGCATTTTTAGAAAAGAAATGCTAAAACAGAGAAACAAACCCCCTCTCCAGAATCTTGAGGTTTATGAATGGAATTTCCTACTTTGCTTCAAGTTGACAAAGGAATTGTTTTCTCTTAAGAGCATATCAGTATCTTCTGAAAGCAGCTGACATGAATCACACCAAGGCCATGGAGAAAGTGTCTTATGCTTTGTTGTTTGGGGATTACCTGAAGCAGAACATCCAGTCATCAAAAGAACTATTTGAAAAACTAACAGAAGAAGGTTCTCCTAAGGGACAAATGGTATGTATATCCTTAGATTCTACAAATGCTTCTACAGGTTTATAAATGATTTATAGATTGCAATTCCTCTAGAGTGCTTTTATAGATGGCACTTGCACCCTCAAAGCAAACACAAATATCTTCTGTTTAGTTTTAAAAAAATGTTTATCTACCAGTATGGGATGGTGGTGGTCTTTTAATTTTTTGCCTGTTATATGACTGACAACATTGAATGTATAAGTTAAAAAAACAGATATAAGTGACTCCAGCCAACAAACCTTCTGAAACTGTGAACTCTGTTTTTTTTGTGCAATGTTGTGGCTTTTCATTTGCAGTTTTATCTGAGATGACACCAATTTATAACCTAGAAAAGAAAAACTCCTCCTAGGAAACTTGACATGTATTTAGCAGATTGGAATTTGCTTTGTCCCTGTGCCTTTGAATACAGAATTATTCATACTTACTGTTACAAAATGTCATAAAGTGTGGGTGTCATTGATTTTAATGTCTCAGTATCTGCATATACTTACAGCTTAGTTCTCACTTGTTTTGGAAGTGTCATCTTCTTAAGGAGCTATTAACTTTCTCTTCTTTGGCTACCAAATCTCCAGCTGTTCCCTGTTTCATGGTGGAGCAGTGATTTACTATAGAAAGCAGGAACATATTTTTCTAGAGACTTTATCTCTCTTTGATTTTTTACTGATCTAGAATTCAATAGTGTCTGCATGAGAATCTCTGTATATGCCTTCAGATTGCCTGGAATAGTCTTAGAACACTGTGAAATATAGACATTTTTACATATATACTATCTTCTGTGCTACTAGTTTCTATTCTGAGCTACCAGCTGTAACAGGTGTGATAGGTAGAGCAATAACTATGTAAATCTTAAGAACAAAAATAACTTCTGAAAGAACCTCAGCCAAATAGCTCAGTGCATTCTGGTTGTTTATATTTATAGTCACAGTTGTAAGTAACCAGTGGCAGAACAAATGCAAAACTGTAAATTCACAGGATCTGTGAATCAAACAGTGTGAGCCTTCTATGCAAGGCTGTGGTTCACAGATGTTCACACTGGTGTCTGAGGCTGAGTGCATGAAGAACCTGACAGATACTGCTTGGCTTCACTTGAGGGTCTTTAAACTGGGATACTTTCACTGTTTAGAATCTTTGGATCTACACTTGATCTTCGGGAAGTAGTAGTTTGTTCCTTGCATTTGATTCACTCCTCTGATTTCTGGTGAAACACTAATTATGCTAGCACCCTAAGCAACTGAATTATTTAGAAACTTCATACTTTGAAAGGGGCAGCTTGGCATACTCTTTGCAGCTTTGAATTTTTATGTCTATGTTTTCCAGGAAAACTGATCCTTGTTTTTTTGAAAGGTATGCTGACAAACTTTATTTTATTTCTAGGCTCTTGGATTTCTATATGCATCTGGCCTAGGAGTCAATTCTAGTCAAGCTAAGGTAATTTAGAAATTTTCAGTGTGTGGTCTTGTATTTTCTCTTGAGAACTGACATTAAATAACCAATGGTTTTGTTTTAAGGCCCTGGTGTATTACACTTTTGGAGCTCTAGGAGGAAATCTGATCGCTCATATGATCTTGGTAAGTAAGATGGTTAATAACTTTAAACATGCAAGAATGTTATTGCACTTCTGCATTTTCAGTGTTAAGATTTCCTTTCATATGAATACCCTGTCCAAATACTAAATCATTTTGCATGCATTGGGTAGGCAGTAGTGGGCAGTCTTCTCCATTATTCATTTTTAATTCAAGGATGAGTGCTCATTTTAAGCTATGTGCCACTATGAATTTAGATGGACCCTGTTGGCATCTCTTGACTTAAATCAGAATTATCAGACTTAAAATTTTTGTAATCTAACAAGAACTGTGAAAGAGATCTTTACAGAAAGTGGTGTTTTAATCACTATTGTGAGATTTAAGACAAAGTGCAATATGTAAATAAAAGGCTTTACATGTTCACCCTTGAGCGTTATTCTGCTTACTTGCTTTTTCTTGAGTAATATCTGAACTATATTCACTATTTATAATAGTGTCAGTCATTAGTTTTTTATATAGCTACAATGTACTCTTGACCTTTGTCCAGCCTATTGTCTCATTGAATCTTGGTCAGGTAATGTGAAAAAAGTTTACTGATAGTGCCATATTTGTATCATTTCCTTTCCAGGGCTACCGGTACTGGGCTGGCATAGGAGTCCTCCAGAGCTGTGAATCTGCTCTCACTCACTACCGACTTGTAGCTAATCACGGTAAAAGCTTCTTACCAGGGTAGCATTCTGGACTTTCTGTGTACTTCTTTATCATTCAGCTAGAAAATACTAAAGTACTCCCAATGCTAATAAGTAGATCTTATAATCTAGTATAAGTAGAGAATTCTTGCTATTGAACAAGTTACCCATTTGGCTCTGCATTATGTTATGATATTTTTATCTCTACTGAAATGTCTTTAGAGAGTATCAGTCATTAATTCTCTCTTGAGTAACAGCTTGAAGTTCTGTAGACATCTGGTTTTAATAAATTCTGGTGTAACTTCTGTGTTGAAAAAATTCTGTCTGAAAATATTTCTCATCTGTATTCCAGTTGCTAGTGACATTTCCTTGACTGGTGGCACAGTGGTTCAGCGAATTCGCTTAGCAGATGAAGTAGAAAATCCAGGAATGGCAAGTGGGATGCTAGAAGAAGATTTGATCCAGTATTACCAGTTTTTAGCAGAGAAGGGAGATGTACAAGCACAGGTAAGATTCAGTTCACCTGAAGACATTCAGACATTTTCAAGAATTACAGGAACAGCTTTATGAAGTATGAAAAGGCATTGGAGCTTTAGTGTTTTCTTCATCTGGAATCAACCTATTTGCTATTTCTTAATTAGTTTTTATGTGAAGAGACTTATTTTAGTGTGCTTAAGGTAGAACTTGGACAGGAAATGCAAATTTCTTTTGAAAATAAATCCAAAACTTTACAATTCTAGCATCTTAAGAATGACACCTTGACTTTCTCTGGAAACCAGACAGACTGTTTCAAGGATAGCTTCAGAAGTTGTGGAGAAAAGCTAGATAAAAAACTGGCCTTGACAAGGGATTTAAATTTCTCACTTTTCTTGCTCTTGCTTGACTTCTGCATGGTGCAGGCTGGAGCTCTTCCACATAGAGTGAAGGAGAGGAGAATGCTCATAGAGGCAAATTGTCCCAAGCCAACTTGGTCATGTATGACTTATGACTTAGGTAGGCAGGAATCAAATAAACACTTGTTGCTTTACCTCTAGGACAGTATGTTGCTTCTATCTAGGATAAATTTGGATTTAGGCTAGTGTGAAAAAGTAGGACTGTAGTGTAGTTATTAAAGCAAATCTGTGCCTTCAAACTTTGTGGGAGCATCTTTAATTCTGATATTGTCTACTTTTTTACATGTAATTAGCTCACCTATATCTGTATGACTAGAAAAAGGAAGTCCCACGAGAAAAGTGATTACTTACAATGTAAAATTTATTTTTAGGTTGGCCTTGGACAGTTGCACTTGCATGGTGGAAGAGGAGTAGAGCAAAATCATCAGGTAACTTTCCTCTATATCTCTGATGCATATTACACTAGGCAGAGGAGGAGAAATTATAACTGAGAAAACAGTGATGCAAAAGTGTGAAAGTACCACCATATGTTATGTAATTTCAATAGCCTTGTTCAATGAAACTTAATCTTTGTGACTAGAAGATGGAACTGATTTTTTTACATAATTAATTTAACCATCTTAGAAATGAGAATGTCAAAAATAAAACCTGCTTTTATCAAGTAGTACTGGAGCTGGCTGAGTTTTTGTACATGTGGTACAATCTTGATGATGCAATGGGCATGCGTTAGTGATGGTAGTGTAGTTTTGTGACTTGCAAGAATATTTTGCTTCTGTAGATAAAACACTGCCACTTTAAATGCTAAAGGTATTAATTGTACATAGAAAATCGAACTTGTGCTGATGTAAGCCAAGCTTAACTTGCTTAAGGAAGTTAAAATAGCTTACCTTATCTTGAAGTATGTATTGGAAAAATGGAGACCTAAGGATGTGCAGTCCTGAGGATTATTTAATCCAGTACAGTAATTATATAACATAAATGATTTATTGGTCATCATATTTAAAATACCTCAAAATGACTGCTCCAGGAGGGTTCAGAGATGATAATGAATGGTCAGAAGGAATATAACCAAATTCTGTGTAAAAGTAAAACAGGAATTGGCAAATCTTCCCTATTGTGAACAGGGTTTGATGGTACAATTAGAAAGTGGCTAGTAGCACTACCTGGTATGTTAGTGCGTAGTAGTAGTAGTTGTAGTTTATTGATATTTTTTTTATTTTTTTTTCCCCTTCTGGTTTTTGGAATACACTGGTTAGAGGGATTACTGCTTAATATTGCAATTATATAAAGTGAAGAACCCTGTCACATATATTAAATTAGGTGGGATTGGTAACTTTTATTCCCAGGAGAATCTGGTAACCTGGCAAACAAATCTACCTGCCTCTACTCCATATGCAAGAAAAGTTGCTCAAATCATAGTGATGGTGGTTAAAATGCTTGTTTTCTTCTCTACAGCGAGCATTTGAATACTTCAATCAAGCAGCTAATGCTGGCAATTCCCATGCTATGGCTTTTCTGGGAAAGGTAAGATGTAATCACTCTCCAAAGTAAGAAAAATGCCTTGCAATGAAAAACAGCAAATGTTTCCTACTTCCTGATATCAGACAATCTAAAACTTGAATTCTGGAATCTGAGTATTGCTGTTTAGCTCCTGTTCTGAATTTTTCTGCAAGATTTGAGTGTTGTAGTCTTATGTCTTGTCTAAGTTTTCTAAGTTGTCTAAGATTTTTAAAAAATGCTTGAACTAAAGGGATTTGTTTAAAATCAAATAATTAAATATCTAAATGTCCTTTTTCTGTGGTGGAATTCAAAATTCTATATAGGCAACTATTCTTTCCCACACAATGTAGGGGGAAAAACTAGGTTTGTCTAAACTTTGCCTAGCAGGAAATGCTAAGTTGGGAAAAGAAATGTGAAGGAAATTGTTCCAGTTTCATTCTGTGTAGAGAATTGAGGCATCTGAGTCAGAATTGCCAATAGGCCTGTACTTACTATGCACTAAAGCCTGACTCTATCCTCAGGGAGGGCCATTGTTTCAGTTATCTCAGATTTAAGGCATTTTGCTCTAGGGGCAAATATTACATGACCAATGTGGTTGCCTTCTGTGATGGAGTGAAATCAATGGTCAGCAAGGGAAGAATGTCTGATATCAGCTATCTAGACTTCTGTAAGACCTTTGGCATGGTCCCATACAACATCCTTGTCTTCAGATTGGAGAGCCATGGATTTGAAGGGTGGAATATCTGGGGGATAAGGAATTAGCTGGATGGATATAGCCAGAGCGTTGTGATCTGGCTTTATGTCCAGGGGGAGGCTGCTGGCCAGTGGGGTCCCTCAGGGCTCTGTCTTGGGACTGATGCTCTCTCTAATATCTTGACCAGTGGCACAGACAGTGAGGTAGAGTGCAGCCCCAGCAAGTTTGCAGATGACACCAAGCTGAGCAGTGCAGTGACACAACAGAAGGAAGGCAGGCCACACAAAGGGACCTGGACAAACCTGAGAACCCATGGGCCCATAAGAGCCTCACACAATTCAACAAGTGCAAATGGGAGGGCTGCACCTGTACAAATATGAGTGCAGACTGGGAGATGAGCTCATTGAGAGCAGCCTTATGGAGAGGAGGATCTCGTGGGTGAAAAGCTGGACGTGACACAGCAGTGTGCACTTGCAGCCCAAAAGGCAAACAGCATCCTGGCCTGCATCAAAAGAGGAGTGGCCAGCAGGATGAGGGAGGCAATTCTCCCCCTCTGCTCTGCCCTCATGACACCCCACCCAGAGCACTGTGTCCAGGTGTGCAGTCCTCAGCACAGGAAAGACATGGACCTGTTGGACATGATACAGAGGAGGGCCAGCAAGAATATCAGAGGGATGGGGCACTTTTCCAGTGCAGACAGGCTGAGACAGCTGGGGTTCTTCAGCCTGGAGAAGGGAAGGCTCCAGGGAGACCTTTTGCAACCTCCCAATACCTAAAGGTGTTTTAAAAAAAGAGAGAGAACAACATTTTGCACAGCAGATAGGACACACAAGTGATAGCTGGACAAGGGGGAGTAACTTTAAACTAAATGATGAGAGATTTAGCCTAAATGTTAAGCCAAAGCTCTTTATTCAGAGGTTGCTCAGAGAAGTTGTGTGTGTCTCATTCCTGAAAGTGTTCAAGGTCCGATTGGTTTGGGCCCTGAGCAGCCTGGTCTAGTGGTTAGCATCCCTGCCTGTGGCAGAGTAGTTGGATCTAGATAATCTTTAACCAAGTCTGTTCTAGGATTTTTAATTTAAAACATGATTGGCAGGCTGCTGGCAGTGATAATGCCTTACTGCTTAGAGAAGGGAAGGGGTCACTTGTCTGGGTTGATCTGGGAGATCTGGGTTGCACACTACCTTCAGCTTGTGAAGAGCTAAATCCTTATTATTCCCTTTGAGCACTTTCTGAGGTTAGGCTACAACAAGCACCAGCTTTGGCTCATCATTTTTAGGCTGTCATTGTAGTAGAAGATTCAAAATTCATGTCCTTAAAGCCTAAAAAAATAGCATAATGTGCTGTTTGAGGCACCTGACAGAAGAAGTCACAGTTCCTGCTTTCTCTATTGGTTGAGTGTTTTGTTGCCAATTATTGTTGAAGTGAACTGTGTTTAGTAACCAATTTTTGCTTTGTTTTTGCAAATTATTTTGACTGCCAATACGGTTTGGTTTCCACTGGTCTCAAGATTTTTGCCTTATTGCGGTTTTTCACTGCACATTGGTAGAAATTAAAAATGAAGGATATTGTCATAAAAAGTTTTTAATTTTATGGGCAGTTCATTTTCCATTAGAAAGCTAAACCCTTTGAATTTTACAGCAGAGAGGTGTATTTTCTGCTTCTGGACAAGTTTTAATGATTATTTAGTAGTGCAGTAGTCAGAGTAATCGAAGTACAGTAACTCCCTCTCAGTATTTAACGTGAAGATGCTTCGTGGCCTTCATGCTAAACTGAGTACTTTGGCTGTTCTTCAATAATGGCTTTCTCTTTCAGATGTACTCAGAAGGAAGTGATGTTGTACCTCAGAGCAATGAGACAGCCCTTCAGTATTTCAAGAAAGCTGCAGATATGGTATGATTATCTGTAAGGTGGAACTACAGCATGTTGTGCACTAAGAAGTCGATTAGCTTTGAAATGCCGCAAATGCTTCATGTGTGCTCTTCCATGTGCTCACACCTACTGCCAGCTTCTGTCCCAGATTAATTAGCCCACAATCTTGCTTGCCTAAGATGTCAAAAACTGCTCTGGCTATGGTGCTTTATGAAGCTGTGCTCAGCATAAGGAGTGTCTCATGAATAGAGTTCTAACTCTATTTCATCAATATGAGATACTGTCCACCTTAATAGTCTGCAATTCCATGAAGTGCTAGTGTTTGTTAATTTGAAGTTGTGTTGTCACAGGAATTTACAGTGCTTCTCTTTTGTGAATATATAATAGATTTATACCTCTTATCTCATTGTCTGTTTGCTTTTTGGGATGGTGTTTTTTGATCATGTTAATCCTTCATATGTGTCTTTGACTTGTCCCTTATCGTTGTGTTTGTAGAGTTAAAGCATGAGTAGTCCTCCAGGAAAGTTGTTTAGCATGTGAAACACACTAGATTAATTTCTGAAGGGACTTATGTAAGGTAACTGCCTTCATGGTTCTTGCATTCCACAGTCAAAATGCTGTTCCACATCTCTGTGCTAAAGTGAGGATCTCTCAATGTGCTCATTCACTGAAACTTTCTCGTGTGTCCCATTGCCTGTCCTGGCACTGAAGGAATGCTGTAGTGCCTGTTTTTGCAGGGGCAGTGGTTAGTAAAGTAGCCCACAGGAGAGCCACCATTCTACCCTTAACACAGGTTTTTAAGAGTTCTTGGAGTAATTTTGGGAATTTCTCTAGCACCTAAAACATTTTGAAGTTGGAAAAACTAAAGATAAATAATCTATTAATGCCTCATCTTTCTGGGGTTATGGCCTCTACATCTTGTATGACACTGAAAAAATACACAGTAGACATTCATAACTAATATTGACACTTTTTCCTCTGTTCATCAACTGTGTAGTTACTGAATAAAAGTTACTGTAAATGCTGGTTCCTCCCTAAATAGCTATTACTAGCAAGAAATGAATCTCTCTTGAGTACTGTATTTTAATGATGCTAAAGACATACCAGATTTAAAACATGTAGGTTTTGCCTACAAGTGTTTTTCTGTGTTTTCAGGGTAATCCAGTTGGACAGAGTGGATTAGGAATGGCTTACCTCTACGGAAGAGGTGTTCCAGTGGTAAGCTTTTGACAGTCGTCTTTCTAATCATAGGTGATTGTGTGACTTTTTGTTGTCAACAGATTTTTTTTTTTCATCTGGAGGGAAGTACTGTAGAAGGCTTAATTGTGAAGATTTGTGACACTGAAAATTCCTTGAGGAAATCTGTAATGTAAAAAAAAAATGTGCTGTGGAATTAGCAGCTATGAAAGAAACACAGTTTGAAAGTGTTGCTTTAGCTATTAGAAATGCATAGAGATGTGCTTTTAAGCAGGAGCTTTGAGCTTGCCTATAATTTCTTGTGAAATAAAACAAATCCTAACTGTCCCCATTTTGTGTCTCTTGTTGGAGTGGAGGAACACTTTGAAACTTTTAATTAGTTCATTTACTTTATTGCTTTTCCTACAGGAAGGTTTCTTACCAAATGTTTTATATTTAGTTATACAAACATATACTGAAAAGTTTAATTAGCCCAAAGTTGAGGAAATAAGTAAGTGTTCTTAGAAACAGAAAAGAGCTTCCATTCTGTTAAGCATAACTGTTCATAGCAATGCTGTGTGTGGATACCAGCTTTGAGATAGCTGTAGAGTTACAACAGGCTAAATATCATTGTAGTCTATTTCATTTTTTGCTTCCAGATTTTGAACAGGAGAATATTTTCATTGGAAAATCTTGCTGTAATTTTTCTGTAAAACAGACCTGTCCTTTCACATATGCACATGCATTTTTTCTCTCTTAAACTTTGGTGATTGCAAGGCTCTAATGACTGGTCCAAATCTTCCCACAGAACTATGAGCTAGCACTGAAGTATTTCCAGAAGGCTGCAGAACAGGGATGGGTTGATGGACAGCTTCAACTAGGTTCCATGTATTACAGTAAGTGGCCTCAAAACCATTTGCAGGTCTAATCACCTGCTCTTTCTGTCCCTATCACTAGGTGGCATTAGAAGTGTGCATACACTGCATGAAGCAAGGCTTTACTACATTGAACTTGTGTTTCGTTCTGTTTTTTCGTAACATTTTCAGAATGCTTTTCTAGAGTAATTTTAAAGAGTAAGTACTCTGTTTCATACAACACTGATTTGCAAGAGGAATGAAAAGTAATCATTTAATCTTTCTTCTAGATGGCATTGGAGTCAAGAAAGACTACAAACAAGCTTTGAAGTATTTTAACTTGGCCTCCCAGGGTGGCCACATTCTCGCTTTTTATAATCTGGCTCAGATGCATGCTACTGGCACCGGAGTGATGCGGTCCTGTCATACTGCTGTTGAGGTAAGGTCACCCATTTGTCAGGGTCAATAATACTGACTTGCAAGAGATTGGCCATAACCACATCAGCCTGTAAAGGACATTTCCAGCAGTGACTACACTGCAGAGTCAAGGCTGTCAAAAGGGAAAGTGATATATTAGCAAACTTGTTTCAATTTCATGACAAAAATCTTTTATTTCATGTCAGTTTTGTATTTCCTTTATTAACTGTGAAGAAAATCAAAAGAATGTAATACAAAGCAAGCAGCAGTAACTTATAAGAACTAAATTCTTTTATACCTCGATTTAAGAGTAAGAAACTAAGATACTGAACAATTCTGAGTAAGCATCTGAATCTTACAAGTTACTATCTTTGCTTACTAAGAATCTTACAAGTTTGTAAGCATCTATCTGCTTAGCAACTTGTATCTTAAAGTAAGCCTGTCTTAAATGGTGGAGTTTGCTTGTCATGTTTTTCATGTGAAATATAAATATTTTGAACAGACATCAGAATATTAAAGTGTTAGTTCTTGCAAACCTAAATTTTTGAAGTTCCTGACAACCAGTATCCTCCCCCTCCCTTTTTCATTTGCAGTTGTTTAAGAATGTATGTGAACGGGGGCGTTGGTCTGAAAGACTCATGACTGCCTACAACAGCTATAAAGATGGTGATTCAAATTCTGCTGTGGTTCAGTATCTTCTTCTGGCAGAACAAGGCTATGAAGTTGCACAAAGCAATGCTGCTTTCATTCTCGATCAGAGTAAGAATCTGAATATGTACTGGAAAGGGTTTTTCTGGAGGTGGCATGTTAGAGCTTTAATGAAGCTCTTGTCCTATTTCCTGCTCTTCACACTGGAAAGTAATCAGTTTTCATTTTCACTTTAAGGATGACTTTGTAGACTAAAAGTTAAATTTTTTGACTTAAGGATTTTAAAATAGCATAGGCAGAGAGTCCTTAGAAACTTGCAGAGTGCTAAAAATTCTCTTCCCTGGATTTCCTAAGCACAGCTGTGAAAGTAGGAATTACTTTAGGTTTACCTTTGACCTGTACTGTGCACAGAAGTCTGTGTCCTTTGTTCTTTCTCTTGTAATGCGTTTTCTCAGCACCTTCTTCTTTGTGTGACTTTATTGATGCTACTCTTGAAGCAGGAGTAAACAGCTGGGCAGTTGGTTCTCTTAGATTTGAAAAAAAAAACTTGTCCCATGTGTCCTACTGGAACTAGATGGCCAGAACTTGGATTTTTTAGAGTTTGTTGGGTGACAATGGAAGTACAATGGCAAATCTTTCTAGAAACTGCAAAGCCCAGTATTTTAAACTTTAACTGCACCAAATCTAAGTCTCTTTGCCAGCTTTATATCTTAATATTAAAAGCATCTATTGGTGGCTGATGGGCTAATCTAACATCTTCATTTCCAGTTAATGTTTTTCAAAGGTGTCTGAGTGAACAGTCTTTAGATAAGGTACAGTAATGACAGTCTTGGCTGGAAGTGCATGCTTGCAAAGCAACAGCCTTCTTCCCTGAGTTAAAACTGATTGTCTTTACTCAGATATGTCTACATCTCAACTGGAGATTCATTTAAAATTATTTTATATATTTTATACAGAAAGTCTTTGTGTCAGCTATGGGGCAGTACAGCTGAAACCATACTTAGACTAGAAGTTGAAGTTACAAATCCTTTGAATTGTCTGAACTCTGATATTTCATAAACCCGCAAATTGTGACATGAACAACTTCTGAAGCAGCTGAAGTACTGCCTTGTAAAAGAGAGACTGCAGTCTCTGGCTGGTTTAGGTGTTTAAGCCTTAGTTTTACCTGACTAGTCCTGAGTTCCAGATGGCCAAACTATAACAGGTTATACTTCACCCTTGTATTTGTCAAAGTCCAAATTATGTGCTCTTAAGACTTGAATTTTCTGTCATTCCTCAAATATGCATCAGAATCTCCTACAGCTGGAATGGGAGAGATGCTTGGTAAGGCATAGTTCAGGATGAACTATGTTTGTTCCTAGCTCTCCTATGTGGGCAGATAAATGGAAAGGCCATATAAATGAAAGGCGTTTTTAAGAGTTTCAGATGGGTTGAATCTTGTTTTTTCTGTAACACAAATTGCTTTAAGTTTTTAAGTTGTTTGAGCAGACTGAAGATAAGCAGGATTTTTTTTCTGGTCATGTGTGCATATAGCATGATTCTATTTAACTGGATTATTTTCTTCTTTAGAAGAAGCTAGCATAGTAGGAGAAAATGAAACCTATCCTCGAGCTTTGCTTCACTGGAATAGAGCAGCTTCTCAAGGTATGTCTGTCCCTCACAATTCCAGTCAGTTTATTTTTATGTTGAGGATTATATTCAGTGTAGGTTAGCAGCTCCAGTGTGAGCTGCAGGTTGAGCTCTGGGTGGGAGAAGCTCGAGGCAAGGGGCCATGAACTGCCAACCTTTTGCATAACAAAGGGCATGTGGAGACATGGCTCAGCCAGGTGGGGGACACAGCAGGAGCCAAGGACCCCAGACTTAAGTATGAACAGACTGTGAGGGTATAGAAGCCCAGGGATTCCTCTTCGGAAATACAAGCACAAGCTGCGTTTTGTGTTATAGTGCCATTATTAAATGGCTTAAAAGATTCAGACATCTGAGACTGCCCTTGGAAGCCCAGGGTCGAACTGGTAAGGAAAGCTTGTGTGACAGTGTGAGAGGGCACAAGGAGGGAGTCAAGCCCCCATCAGCCCTTGTAGCCACCCACTGCAAAGGGGGAAGGAGCTGCAGTCCCTGCAGGAAGGGTCTGTAGTGGTGGGGTGCGATGGCCAGAGTGCCTCCAAAATGGTCAGACAGGAAGGTTTCCTTAACATTTAGTAGAGCCTTTAATGTCCAATTTCGAGTGTTTTGCTATGAAACATGTGAAGAGGGAGAGTTTAACTCCTCCTGTTCAACAGAAGTTGTATCCCAGGTAGAGTAGTTGGCAGTCTCTGTTCTATTTTTAACTATAGTGCCATTACAATATCCTTGCGGGTCTGAGCCTTTCTGTGGTTCTGCAGACTAAAAGGACTAAAATAAAAATGTACTGTATTTTTCTTTTGCTGTTCCATATGGAATTGTAGAGCAGTGTTAAACAACAGTAGCAATGTTTACACTGACTTTACTCAGAATATATCTGCTTGGAAAAATAGTTGCAAGATCCTTGAGTGTAATTTGTTACTTTTCATTTTTTATAAGAAATGCAGTTTCTTATTCAAAGTAAGCAGAGTCTAGTGATAAAGAATGTAGCCTTGATGTCCAAACAACACAAATGTAAACTCTGGTGCTTGTGATCCTACCCTAAAATAAGTAAAAGTGAACTTAATGATGAAATATCTTGATGTATCTAACTTCCAAATGAATACATCTACACTAATCTGTTTACTAGTTTTGACTTTAGAGCAAGAGTACCATGGAAATTCAGACTTTAAAGGCTTTAGGTGAAAGTTAAGAAATTGAGATGATGATGTGGATGATGAGATACTATTTTTCAAGTTTCCAGTGTTGCTGCTTTTAAAAAAAATATGAGTCCTTTAAGGCCATATAGCAAATGAAATTTTTTTCTGTAATAAGTGACTGATTATGCACACATTACAGGTTTTCAGCTGATACCAATTCATAGCAATAAAAATGTTGTTAGGATTACTAGGGAAAGGTGTTACCTGCAAATAGAAATTGGATGTGTTTTGGTTAGTTTAACGAAATTTTTAAAATATAAGCTGTTTATGTGAGGGGATGGTGAAAGATAAACAGTTTGTACAAATTGAAAAGTAACTAGTGCTCCTACTGCATCTTCATAGGGAGCCAAAAGGATTTTTTTATCCTAGCTATTTTATCCTTTTTATTGTTTCTTAATTTATAGGATATACTGTTGCAAGAATTAAACTTGGAGATTACCATTTTTATGGGTTTGGTACTGATGTTGATTATGAAACTGCATTTATTCACTATCGACTGGCATCAGAACAGCAGCACAGTGCTCAAGCAATGTTTAATCTGGGCTACATGCATGAGAAGGGATTGGGCATCAAGCAGGTGAGTAAGCTACAGACTGAAGAGTCTGCTTTGTTAGAGTACATTTGCTAAAATTCAATTAAATCCATAACTGGGCTTTGGGTATTATATAACCACTTAATTGGAATTAGCATGTCTCCCCATACATTCACCAATAGGCAGTGGACGAGTATATTGACTTCACACTTAACTGTGTGAAGTAATGATGCACAGACAGGGAAGAAACATTTGCCCAAAACTGTGAATACTGGCAAAAAAGTGCCATATGCTTCAGTAATGCTTTCAAGACTTTGAAGTGTAGTGAAATGAATGCAAATCAACTCCAGCTCATGGTATTTTAGTACAGGATTATTCTTGTCCTCTGAAACACATTGGTAAGTTGTTTCCTATATTGTGACATTTTAAAAACAAGGTAACAAGGCATAACCAGGACCAAATCAGGTGTGGTTTTTTTAAGTTAGGCAAACCACATCACCTAAAGAAAACAGTGTATCTGGTTCTCCTAGGAAGCCTGTGGTGTATTGCTGTCCATGAGTTAATTCTTACAGAACCCAGGGCAACAGTTTCTGTATGCATCAAAATAATGTAATTGGCAGTTTCATACTAATTTTGAGCAGCCTACCTTAGTGTAATGTATGAATTTAATAATAACTTAACTTGAAACTGTAAGAAATTACTTCACTTTCTCTATTTTCAGTGAGCTTCAACTTTTTTTTGGTTTATGTATATAATTTTTAATTATTCTGTTGGCCTATTAAAAGACCAATTTTTGCTTCTTGACAAAATGAGAACAATGCAGAACAAATCATAGGTCAGTATTGCTACTTTGGTAGCATCAGGCGATGAACATTTGAAAAACGCTTAATGACCTAGGTGTAGAAGTGGCAATACAGTACACAAATTGCATTTTTTTCTAAAGTTTATTTTCAAATGTTTCTTTAGGATGGTTTTCCCTTTGTAACTGAGCCCTCAAAAGTGGTGAACTTCTGAAAATAAGTCTATGGCTAAAAGCAAAGTTCTAAAGTTGGAGGTTTTCTTAAAAAGAAAAAATCTTTCAGGCATGGACCTTTTTACTTCCATCTTGAATACAACACAATTTAGATCAAATAATTTAACGTTTGAAAAGGTTATTGCATCATGTTCAGCACGATGAGAAAAATTATTCCTGTTGCCATCATTTGCCCAGAGTATTCTCCAGCCTAAAGCAGAGATGCTACACACAGGGAGCCAGAATGAGTCTCTTGATGAGCATATGTGGGCTTTATGCTGAGGAATAATACTTTCTCTCCTTCAGACCTACCATGGAATGAAATGTTCACTTGCAAGGGAAATAGAGATAATTAATATAAGATACAGGAAAGGAGCACTGAGAATGTCTAAGCAAGCAAAGTGCATGTATACAACCGGTCTTGATAATTCTCAATATGTAATGTCCTTGCTTTCCATGTTCTAAAACTTTGCAACTGTAAGATGAGAAGATACTGATTTAGATAAGGCTGGGGGCTGGGCCAGGATATTCTAAAAAAGGCTAAGATTGAGTTTTGCATGAAGCAGAACATTTGGCTTTCCTTTCACAGAATGGAAATTGCTGAATTTTGAGCACCTCTGGAAATGACTGACAGTTAAAGTAATATTTCCTGATTTAGGAGGATGTCTGCCACTGAAGTCTGTTCTTCCACTAGAGGCCTCTGGATGGGACATACAAACTGTAGTAGCACTGTAGCATGTAACAAAATTGGAGGGTTAGTGTTTTGAAGAAAGGGATTTGTACTTTAAATCTCTCCTCACCTAGATCCATGTCATTAAGATTGGAAACACTCCAGAGCTAGAGAGAATGTTCCAATAAAGTGGCTTGCAGTACTTCAATTCAGGTCACTGTTCATTCTGGATAAATGTGGTATTTCTTAATGTGGTGATTTTTTTTTTTTTTTCCCCACCAAACTGCTTTTGCCTTGTTCTCACTTTAATTATTGAATAGTCTTTTTCTTACATACAGAATTTCATGCTGCACTTCTGTACCAAGATGGTTTTCAAACTCAGAGCAGGTCAATGCTAAATATTAAACTCTTTCAGAGTTTAATGTACATGTACACTTAGACACTATTCATAGATTTAATGCTGTCAATCCCTGAGGCTATATGTCAGAATGAAGACTGTTTCCATAAACTCCTCAAAATTAAGAATAAGTTAGTTTTATTACAGTATCATCTTAAGATTTGAGGTAGTATTTCAGTGCTATTTGTGTGTTATAGCTCAGACTCCTACAGTTTGCACTTTTCTGTCAAGTAAGGGTAAAGTATGCATAAGCAGAATAAAGTGCTTGCTAATTAGAAATTAAAATAGGCCATTATTTAGGACCTCCTTTTACACCAACACTAGCACAGTACAAAGGAGGTAAGGAAGCTCTTTTAAATATGCAAAAATACAAAAGATAAACTTTCCAGCCTCAGTGAGTATTAAGAGTTGTTCTATTAAATTAAAATACTAAAATGTAAGCTACTACATCTCATTCATTTAATATGTCAACTTTCATACTTTTATTTCCACAAGTGTTATGGAACTAAGCTTTGCTGTATCAATGAGCAGACAGCCTTTATGGTATTTTACCATCAGGAAATTATCAAATGAGCGTGTGACATGAAGTCCTGGAGTTTACTCTTATTTTAAGTGTCCAATTTGGAACACTTTCAGAGGCAAGTCTTAGGTGAGCCTGTTCTTCACATCATTGGGTGAACATAGCCAGTTTGTATCCAAATGTCCTAACATAGCACAGGATGTATCTGAAGCAGAGCCAAAAAAACACTGAGCAAACAAGGAAAGTTAAACTATTCAGTACATGTACCCTCAGCTCTTACAGTCACCACCTTGTTTCAATTGCCACCAAAGAGAGCACTAATTAAAATTCTTCCTTAAATTACTCTCTGTTTATGCTCATACTTTAGCAAGGCTGAGCTCACTAATGCCAGCTATGTGCATTTTGGACAAGCAGTAAAATCTAATTTGTGTATATGTGCAGAAATGGCTAAAAGCTGCACTATGCAGCAGGCATACTGTAGTGTAACTAAGAGGAAATGCTGCTGCATATTCCTCTGAAACTTGGGTTTTCTTAGTCTTTTATGCATTTTTATGGTGTTGGAGATGTAAGAGGACTAGAGTTACTGAAATATTTGCCTTGATTTACAGTGAATAGGTTGAATATGTTATTACACCTGTTTATGAACTTCAATTCTAGCATCAGTAAAATAGTTTCATCCTCAAATTGAAGCATCCATTTACTTGTCTATTCAAATGTGAACACATCTCAGGGAAAAAAAAAACTATGGTCAATTTTTCAAGTTCCTCAAGACTGAGCTTTGAATTTTCTTAACTTTAGGATATTCATCTGGCAAAACGATTCTATGATATGGCAGCTGAAGCAAGCCCAGATGCTCAGGTTCCAGTCTTCCTAGCACTTTGCAAGCTTGGAGTGATTTATTCCCTGCAGTACATACGAGAAATCAATGTAAGTAATGCAGAATTAAAAGAAAACAGCAAATGTGTATTCCATTTTTAAAAGAAGCTAAATTTTTAATTTTACTCAAGTAGAAGTATTGCTTGAGCCTTCTGTAAACTTAGGATAGATTTTTTTTTTTCTACTGTTGCGTATTAAGAAAGGAATGAAAGCTTCAGTGCCTATTTCCTATTTGTGCAACTCTGTGAAACAGAAATGTGCACAGGTAGTGCTCTTCTGTGCTGTTCTTCCCTTGAAGAGAACTTCTCAAAATTGCTTTTGACTGTTCTTACCCATGACCATCTGCTATCAAAATGAAGCAGATTTAACTGACAATTGCTCAGGGGGAGAAAAAATTATATTCCCTAATTCTCATGCTATTTTATATTCAGCAGTAACAACCACATGGGAGTTGTGTTTGATCTCTATGGGGGAAAAATATATTTGGATTAGATAGCAGGTATTTTGTAGAGTTTCTCTGCTGGGTAATGGCCCTGGAAAAGAAATTTGTCTGGAATTAAAGTGAATTCTTTCCAGTATTTCTCAGTATTCTGACATCTTACTGCCTTTTTGGATTAGTTAATAAATTAAAATGGTATGGAAGTTATTAGCACTTAGAGAAAATGCAGTTTCAGGTAATTCAGCAAAGTTTGACGAATTATAGTAGTCTTGAGGCTGAGGACAGTCAAAATACTCTTAAGTCAATTGGGCAAATACCCATGTAGCACTCACAGAAGCTGGTATGCAGAACACAGCTTTTCCTAGTTTTAATTTTGCTGCTGCAGATTTAAATGGGCAGTATATGTATGGTATCATCAGATAAAGTTGTGAGGCATAGAAGTGCATGTTGGCTAATCCTTATGCAAACAGAGTCTTACAAAAATGCACTTCAGTCAAAACTAAGTCACTTCAATTTCCCTGTTCATTACCTGCACAAATCTCAGCATTGTACCACGCAAGTGTCCTGAGGCATAATGCTCTGTAATTCATGGGAATGCCACAAAACTTCATAGTGAGAACTTTCATCTCTCAACCAGAAAATAAAGTGCCTCATTCTATGTAGCATGACTCTTCATGGCATTTCAGTTCCTGGAAATGTAAGAATGTCACTGATGTGATACTATTTTTTCAGAGAGAAAAAGAGACACTAAGTTTTAAAACTGGTACTTGTACATGAAAAGTGTTACAAGTCAAACTTAAAATCAAGGTGATTTCCCATTTGTGTTCTTTGACGTGATGTGGACTTTTTCTTTCTTAGATAAGAGAGGTGTTCTCCCATATTGATATGGACCAGCTGCTGGGGCCTGAGTGGGACCTGTACCTTATGACTATCATCGCCTTGCTCCTGGGAACAATTATAGCTTACAGACAAAGGCAGCACCAAGCAATTCCCAGAGCAGCAGGACTGCGGCCAGCTGTGCCTCAACAAGAACCGCCCCCAGAGCATCAACCGCCACAATAGCAACAAGAGCCTCAGTGAAAGAACTGCATTTTTCCAAAAGGAACCATTTTCATTGTGAATTAGGACTTTGGATCAACAGTCCCTCCCCCAAAAGAGGCACAAAGAAGTTTAAAAAAAATGTTTGAAAGCTGCTTAGAATGATGCCTTTTTTCAGGGATAAGAAAATTATTTTGAAACTGATTTGAATGTTATTTCAGTGCCAATGGAATAACACTATGGCTTTTTCATGGAAACACAAGAGTGCTACTACAAAAATGTTGCCTGCTGTATCTAGTTCCTCTTTATTCAGAGTCCTTTTCATCTCCCAGAGAGACAGAAGGCTAGCAGTAGAAGGTTTTTGCCTGCTTAATAGCAGTTGCCCTTTATAAAATAATAATAAATTTATGGCCAATTTAAGTCCAAGAAGCTGAGCTATATTCAAATTCTGAAAATATTAGAGCTGGTAGGAACTTAAATTCTGACCTGCATCCCAAGTATTTCTATAGTCTTTACTTCATTCTTTTTAATGTTTCTTACACTTTGGTCTTTTAGGCTGTCTTGGATGGTTTAACATAGATTATTGATAAACCCTGTAAAACAAAGCCAGCAAACATGCCACTCTCTATTTGTGCTTTTTTGTTTTGGGTGTTTTCCTCCATTCCCCTTAGGCAGTTCTCAGCAGTCATTATGTAGGCCAAGAGGTGGAGTGGGACAGATTGGGTCTGTAAAGCTCATCAGTTGAAAACTTTCCACACAGCACCCAGATCTCATGTACTTCTAAAACTCTTCAGAAGCCTGTGTGCTTTGCAGTCCTTCATGACAAGAAACCATATTGGTAGTGTTCCTAAACTGAAATTTGTCTTTACTAGGAGGCTGAGTCTAGATTGCAGAAAGCACCAGTATTACTGCGCACACTGACGAAAGGAGAGACCACAAATCTCAGTGAGTTAGCTGACTTGCTTTTAGGGTTGGAATTAATTTTCAACAATCCTGTTAGAGATTTGCACTGCAAGAAAGAAATGTGTGTATCTCATGCATGCATCTGCTTAATGCATCTACAAAAAAGAGCCACAAAAATGCATACTCTCGACAAAGGGCACGGGTTTATGCCAGTGATGCCATTTCAAAGCTACAGGGGTGCTCTGGCTGTCACCAACCTCTTCTGTACCTGGCATAGAGGAAAGTCTCAGTAATGTCTCTGGCTGTGCCATCTCAAGGACCCCTTGTAACAAGAAAATCCAAAGAGAAAGAAGACTAGTGGCTTCTTGATGCCACCAAGTCAGTGTAAAGGCCTTTCATAATGAGTGTAAAGAATGTGACCTGTGGACTCATGATTTAAGACTGCAAGAGGAATCTTCACTTAGTGATGATTTTCATTGAATTATAATTTCTGGGACTGGGGGTGGGAAGCAGTGGGGGAATAGTTTAGAAGTATGAAATGCAGAAGTGTCTGTTCTAATTTACAATGGTAGTTAAAAATTGGTTTCTGTACTAGCATTAAACCCTCTGAATCTACTATCATAAAGCTGAATGAATACAAATGAGGAGGCTTTAGCTGCTTTCTGACAAAAGCTGTTGTGTTAAAGGGTTAAGGGCTTTTCATGCAAATGTTTTTCCAGTGTATTGGCAACAATGTATCAATACACTTTATTTAGAATTGAGATTTTGGTATGGTTTCATATTGATATATTTGCAAGGAGATAATTGCACAATAGATCTCTGGTTTGGGATAGAAGATGAGCAATCCATTCTTTTGTAAATGGGAATGTCACGGATGACTGGTATTTTAGGTAGTACTTCACAATGCTTATGCTGGTCATACAAAGACAAATCTTTAGTTTTAGTGTGGAGGGTTGCAGCATGTGGTAGAGGAATATCTTGTTCAGTCTTAATCATCATTAGCAGATGAAACAGTATTGAACTTAAATGTAGTGTCTTATATGTACAGCATTCCCCAGCTGCATTTCTAAAATATCTGTGACTTCTGAACACTCCCTCTGAAATATTTTGCCACTGTCACCAAACTCTTTTTAGCTTGGCATGAGTAAATTAAAGATTATATGGAAAATGTTTTTCAGTTAAATACCATTGGTTCATTGGTATTGGTCTCTTAGATAATTTAACAATTTTGTTACTGCATTATTAAAATGTTTTGGTTGTTTTATTAGAACTAAATTCTAAAAGCTCTATTCTACTTGCATGAGAATCTCTCATCACTGCTGCTACATGACAGTCTTACAGATGACTTTCAGTGAACCTGATGCATTTTTACATCCAAGAAATCAGCAGAGGAAAACAATTGAAGATCAGCAAGTTACTTCATTTTAAAAAAATGCTTTTTGAAGGAGCAATAGGGAAGTCTTTCTCCTGCTTTTTTCCCTTCCACCAAATTACTACCACTAACTTTTCAGATGACATTCATTTGAATGTGGTGGTAGAAGTAAAAAGGTACTTACCATAAATAATGGCAAGTTAACTCAGGGATTAAAGAAGTGAATAAGTTTTCTAAATCAATTATCTACACCATGACTTAAGTTTTTGTGACAATCCCTCACTATGTTCTGAAACTTGCATTTTGAGAAAACTATATTTAACTCTTACTAGCAATATGTTCCTTGTTGTGCAGTCAGTTAATCAAGCATCTTTTTCCTGAAGAAGCTGAGTTGCTCAGTTTACTGCAGTGAAGTACTTTTCCCTTTTGGCAGCACACAGGTTATCTTATAGTTTATATGCAGGAGTGTTTTAGAAGGGAAACCTGATTTAAGAGAAGCCTTTCTAGATGTGTTCAGCGTGGTTTGAATGGAGAAGTTGTATTCTTTGTGTGTAGTAACATAGGCCAGAGCCTGCCTATTTAAACTTATAGACACATGCTCTTCTTTCCCTGCACAGAAAATGGAACTACAGAGCAGTAAGTGTTATTGGTGGGATTTTTTTATGTAGGAAAACTGGGAAAACATGGAGAAACGCATTATTCTGCATCTCAAATTATTAATCAAAGACATTAGCTGTTCTTGCTAGTTCAAAGAAACACTGAACTGTTGAGAAAACAGGATTTTAGTTCATCACTGGTGAAACTTGTCCCAGGGCTATCTGTTGAAATAATTTTCTTGCTTTGTATTGTTCATGATGGGACAGTGTAATAGAAGGTAAGGCCTTTGATGCAAACATCCCCATGAGACTCTTGCAAGATAGTTTTACTCACTTCCATAAGTCAGCTACTCTTATAAAAAAAAAAAAAACAAACAAAACCTATGAAATGTTTTAATTTGGGGAAAGAACATTAAGATATGGCTTGTAAAAGGACTTTTTAAGACTATGCATTATCTAATTTCCACCTATTATATGCTAGTTTTGGCCTATAAAAGGGGATTACACTCACCTTTGCAAGTTGCTTTCATTTTAGATAGGCAACAATGAACTGAAATTCTATTTTTGTTTCAGAGAATATTAAACTGAAAAGATTTAGTTTGATTTGAACTACTGCAAATGCATATGGCAAATAGGGACTATTGGGGGCAACCCTTTGTTTTTATCAGCTACAGTTCTTTAAAGGGTCTTGTAGGAGTTTTGTAAATTTATTTTGTATTTAAAATCAGTATAAAGGCTGGTCAAATGTAATATAATTGTGTAAACAAATCCTGTTAATAGAAAGATGTACAGATTCATTTTGTACTGTATCTTTAATCTTGTGAAATAAAGATACCACCTGTGTGGTTACCCTCAGTGTTCACAGTGGTTATGATAACAGAAGATGTGAATTTCTAGTCACGTGCACTGGTATATGCCACTGTTCAATGCAACCCTTCCTATAAGGATTCTCATATTTTCACTTCCATTCCTTAGGAAGGACAAAGAAGGGGGGAATGGATCATCATGGATTTTGTCTTCAGTTCTGCTGTAAACTTGCCCTCTTGTGTATGTGTGTGACACTATACATAGCATTTGTACAGTGCCTGGTAGACACAGAACTGCTGTGTGATTCAAGAGTAGTGACCAGTAACTTCAGAATTACTACTGCATTTTCAGTACTGATACAGGGATAATTCAGGCAGTTGGAACAGATACTGGGGAAGGGACTGACAAATTTGTTTCCTTTTCAGGCCATTTTAGACCCATTCATTGCTTCAGGCTCCAGCTGTTGACACAAATCCTCTCTTGTTAAATTCATTAAGTTGATGGGCTTTCCAGAGAGCTTGTTCCTTGGGGAGAAAGAAAGTAAGGTCAGTGGGAGAGCAATAATGGCTGGGAAAGGCATCAATAAATAAGTGATCCTGAGCATCAGCCCAAATTATATACTTTTTTGAAGTATTTGGTGGCTTTCCGTGTTGTCTGCTCCTACCCATAGCACTTGTTGCAGGTAAAAGCAGAACTGTGGGTATTAAAACCAGCTTGAGTTCAATTAAAGCTCAGGCTTTGTGAGGTCATCCCTCACCTTCCAAAAAAGTCCATTGTTTGAGATGTGATTGCTGACATACTTAGTTGAGGTGGCATCAAGTATAGATAGGTAATTTTATTTGTAGCCTGTAGTCAATGTGGAGCTGTGTTCTTTGGAGGGAATTGAGTACCAGGGAAATATATGATGCAGTATGGGGGACTGTTGGGAATTTCTGTTGCTTGTTTGTTTTAAAAAGCTCCAGGATAATGTTCATTGCAAATGAGTATATTTTGTTTGGTTTTGGTTTTTATATTGCTGTCTTCTCTATATTTTAGTCTTGAGACTAAAACAAATTAAAATGTTATTAGAGAGTATAGTTTCTAAATCTACAAAACCTGTTTGATCAGAATGTGTTACTTGGTATAATGACAAAATGTTCTTCCTCTTCTCTAAATTATCGTGTTCTTAATGGATTTTCTGAATCAAGACTTTACTTTTTTAAGAAAGAATAATTGAGGGAAAAAGTCACTCTAGCCTACTTATTGTAGAAAGTCTTCAGATAACTGTAATCTACTTCTAAAGTCCAGGATGAGGGAGGGCAGTATAGCATCTATCCAGATAATGAAAACTGTAACATTTAGTCTTAAATTTAATTTTCAGAAAGAAAAGTAAGTGGAGATGGAGTACCATTGTAATTCCACTTCAGGTAGTAGGAGAGATAGATGTCATTTAGCTTCCACAGAGGTGGGTTGCTCACATTTTTATTCTTCGGTATCCAACTTTTTGAGCTTTCCATATAACATGGGTTGCAATTCCAGATTTTTGAAAATAGCTTTGAAGAATATCAGTTTTGTGTTGCAAAATACTGAAATTATAGCTCTTCAATTCTGCTGTCAATCATTTTCTGTATTTTCTTATTTTATATGCTTGTTTTTCTCCATTCTTCCTCCTAAACACAGGCTGTTCTGTAAAATCAGTTGTTCCAGTGCCCATCTGTTATGTGGCACCATTTCTGTACAGGACTCATACCAACATTTTTTATCACTTCTCATTAACTGCTTTTGCTGGGGGTAAAAAATGTTGTACCTGGAGTGGGTGTGTGTAGATACAAGAGGGTGTTAGACAGTAATGGCAGCTTGGATTTGTTAAATACTTGAGGTCTCAAATGTTGGGAGTGGAGTAACTCCACACTTGGAGTCACTGTCATATCTTGGGTGAATGTGTGTGTGAGAATCTGAGAGTGTGTGGACACACACACATACACAGAGATGTAAGAAGTCCTCCGTTGCAGGAGCTTTGGGAACGTAACAAATTAAATTTACATACTTTTTTAGTATGTAAATCATTCTAAAACATGCCAGACTGTCTTCCAACATTGTTTGGAATATTATGTGCACAGCTTCTGGGAGAGTGGCCTCTTTTGCAAAGTTAAATCCATATTTTCTTAGAGTACAAAATCTTTCCCACTAAAACAAGCGAAAATGTTTAGCAACAGGTGATGAAGAAATTTTTTTTAAATCATTTTTCACTGAGATCATCTGGTACAATATTTGGGCTATCCAAATAGCTTGAAAACTGTAATTAAAAATATTTTACGTTACTTGTTTCTGTCCAATCTTACTTTAATGTTTATTAGGCTCCAGACTTTGCTATATACTGAAATTCTATTAATTAATGGCATTTTTGGTGATTCTAAATAATTTATTATTATAGTTATTACTACTACTATTTGGAAAGTTTAGCAGATCTAGTCAACAGGCATTTTAAAGGAAAAGCCAAATTGCATCGCTAGTATTAAAAAGGGATATGTGATAAAGTCTTAAAAGACATTTAAAGACATTATTATCGCTGATATTAAAATAACTGAAGAAATATGTGGAATGTTCCAGTTTAAAGGTTATAATTTTGCATTATAAAATGATACTTCTTGAACAATCATCCAGCTTTGAATTCAAAGGCTGAAGGCCTGACAATCACATGTTGGTGAGCTTTCCAAAGTGATTTTATTTCCTTCCTTGCTGGGGCTGAGACATCAGGAGGATTTGAGTTAATTCTTTTCAGGTTGTATTTAGTTTCATCTCTAGTGTTCATCACATTGGTTATGGGACTGGGCAGTTGATCAGGAAGGATAGCCACACCAAAATATGTATATATTTCTTGTAGAATCCAATGTTACATTAATGTTCAGCTGCATTTGGATAACTAAAAGATTTCATATTTTTTACAAATAATTCTGTGTTTGACTTGGTTGTTGGAATGTGGGAAAGCATTGCACAGAAGGGAGGTGACTCTAGTAAGAGAATTCAGACCCAGTGAGATAAATGTGGTGATCTCACTGCACACAGCTGTGCTGGCTTTCCCTGCCTCTCTGCTACACTAACAGCCCTACTGAGTTCCCTACTAGAGTCTGATTTTTTGGAAGGCAAAGGGTGCAAGTAGGTAGGAACTTCTCAAAACACAGCAAGAAGGAAGGATTTCTTCATTGGTGTAATCTCTCAACTAACAAATAATTGCTCCACAGAGACACAAAAATACTTCAGGTTTTTTGCACATGTAATTGCAAAAAATTGGCCTAGTTATGTTTGTGTTTAGAAGCCCCAAAGAGTTTACTCTTCACTTCATTTTTCTCCTGTTCCAAAAGATAGATTGATACGAAATACTTCTCAATGTTTCTGGTGATACGGGTTCAACATAAAACATAGCTGTCATGTTTGAACAGTTTGCAAATAATCCTTTGGCTGAAAACTGAAAAACTCTATAGTAAATACTGAAAATTAATAGAAAAGTAAACTAAAAAGAAATCCCCTTTAAGATTTCAGATCTAGTGTCTCATCCCATTTGGCACCGTGAAAGGTGCTAGAACAAATGATATTCTCTGTCATTTAAAATACTATTCCTTATTTAAACACAGCAAATAAAATATTCATTTCCACTGTCTCCTTGGGATTTCTGAATGCCAAATCATAAGGACTTTCTTGCAGTTACAGAAAAGGAAGCTTTCAAATTACATAAAATGAATACATTTGATAAGCCTTTTAGCTCTTTCTATGCTTATGTTAAGCATTTGATGCTTCCAAATTTCTCCACTAGCCATCACACTCCTGGCACTGCTATTCTACAAACTCCTCAGTTGCTCAGATGGCAGGCAGAACAAGCTCTGCAGATACTGGTAATTTGGTTTGCTGTTAGATGGCAAAACAAGGGTGTCTGGTAATTGAGAAATGCCCTTCTGTGTGGGAAATATTGTCTGTGAAGGGGCAGTGAAGGTGATGGCCTGCCATGCTGGAAATGGTGCATTTGTCCCAGCAATATTAGTTTTAAACTAATCTTGCCGTTACTGAGATGTGCAGTTAAGCAAATCTCTCCTCAAGTATGTGATCTTCCAGGCTGGGCTGGTTAAAGACCACTCAGGTGTGTGCACATGGTCCGAGCTAAGGGAGCTAAGAAAACAATCCTTGGCACTACACATTTATTTTCTCTTACTGCTCTGTGTGTCAGTATCAGCTCACTGGCTGAGAAGTAGCACTCCTGTGAGACCACTTTGTGATACAGCATAAAGAAATATGTGAAGTAGACTTACTTATGAAAGCAGGTCCAGATAGGTAAAGAAAATCTCAAAGTGCTTCCATACACTTCTGAGGTGAGCCTCTGTTGGGACACCACTGAGGGTTAAGTCACACCCTCATTTCATATGATGAAATATATTGAATTCTGTTAACTGGCAAATTTAATTTGCAGTAAAACTTGCATGAGAATCATGGTTTTATATTGGAATAAAATAGCATCATCTTCCAGGATATAATGAATTATTAATATCTTTATAATGAAATATTAACATTAAAAACCCTAGTTAGCTGTCAAGTTGAAAGAACAAAAAGACAGATGATGTTTATATTCAAAATAAATTAGAATTGGGATTATTCTAGCCTTTAGTTACTCAGTACATGTGTTTATGATTTTACATGTTCTAACTCTGTAGAGTCATATCATAAATATATCTTCAGCATCAGTCAGAATATCAAGAATAGAATTCTGTATTTTTATGGTTAACAGGTTATTCTGGATCCTGGATTTATTAAAGATGGAGAAGATAAAGGGAAACAATCAGAAAACTAATCTTTAGTTCTTTTGGCTCATAAAACAATCCTGAGAAAAAACAAAGCCACCAGTTGTACCTGAGTAGAACTATCCATGTCCTTGTTGAATTTACCCTGTACGCATGTAAATGAGTTTGACAACCAGCCTAAACGCATTTAGGCCCATGGGCAGATTATTCAACTCAACCATCCTCCAGGTGATTGGCTTTGTCTGGGCAATCAACGTCTTCTGCTGCTGGATAAGGCAGGATCTGCAAGCCCCGTTTGGGAACGTGCAGGTTGTGCGCTGTTTTCTCCCAGCCGCCTCTAGCTGGCGGTCGTGTCGGTGCGTTGGGACACCAAAGCGATGTCCCCTGCTTGTGCCTCCGGGGCTTTGGGCTTCGGTTCGGGTGTTCTCTGTAATGTGTGTCCGCGCACTGCTCTGCACCAGGACCCCTTTGGAAGCCCCTTCGGAACAATCAGGTGAACCAGACGTGCTAAACTGCTGAGTGGAACGCCAGTTGGAATTACAAGGCTGTTTAGCACTTTGCGTTCGAGATTTTCCCAGTGTTTTTGCACTTTTAAAAACTATTAGTTCAGCCAAGAGGAAAAAACTGCAACTTTTTTTTTCTTTTTTTTTTTACAGTCAGTCCCCATTACTAATTAAGGCTGTTACTACAGTGTTTATTGCAAATGTTTAGGTCATTAACATTTCTCAGCTTGCACGGTTCGATTTTCTAGGAAGCTCTTTGGTGACTTGCTACTCCCTCAGCTCTCCAGAGTCATCCTCTGAGTCTGCTAATGGATGTAAATGTACACATCTGTGCTCCCGTTTGGGCTAATGATGCACATGCTCGTTTTGCATAAACTTCCTTTCAGCTGGAGTCTCGGAATTGTACTGGGGTTAGAAGCTAATTCCTCCATAAAGACATTTCCATATGCAAATTGCTCTCTGAACTATTTAAAGGCAGAAATAAGATTAATATTACCATACAATTTATGTTATTAGGTTTGTAATACTCTTACGGTTTAACAGCTTAAACACAATGCGGTTCATAGACGTTGTATTAACTTTCTGATACCTGCCTAATCTATAATCCGCGAATTTCATCAGGGTCCAACTAAAGAAGTGAGGCGCCTGTTAATTGGTGTTACAAGTGTGTACACGAACTCACCAGTTCCAAATAAGTAGTGTGATATTTAAGCATGCCCGTTGAATAACCCCGAGCAGAAGGATACTTTGTTTGCATTATCGATTGTTATTTGCACATTGCTGTGTATTTTTGCCCGTGGGTGAGCGGAGACGGCAGAGTCTGTTGCCTTTGAACATCGTATTTAGAAGCGGGCCCTAAGAAACTTCCAAGGGATCAATGCCGGGAGCGCGGGACCAGCCGCCCGTCCGCCGCCACCTGTGCGCGGGGCCCGGCCGGCCCTGTGCGGAGAGCGGCGGGCCCGGGACCGGCTCCGTGAGGGAGGGGCGGGCCGGGGCCGGCTCCGGCTCCGTGCTGTGGG
>VZTB01006146.1:1645418-1685390 GCA_013397245.1 Thryothorus ludovicianus | reverse complement strand
CCCCGTGCTCTGCCTTCTGAGCGCCGGGGAAGGGGGACCGCCGCCGCGGGCGGAGGACATCAGAAACTAGAGCCGAGGAGCCCTGAAGCGAAGGCAGGTAGCGCTGCGGGCGGAGCCGCCGGCCGCCCTCGGTGCCTGCGGAGCGGGGCCGCCCTGGGCTGCGCGCCCTGACGGAGCCGAGGTTCCCCTCCGCGTTGCAGCCCTTTGCCCCGCCGGGGTCGTGGCACCGCTCCCAGCCGAGACCGTCTGTACCGAGTGTGGAGCCGTCCCCCGGGGCTCGCAGCCTCCCCCGGGGCCGTTCCCCGCGGAGGGTGCCGGTGCCGGGCAGCCCGCGGGATCGGCGCTCCGCGGCCGCGGAAGGGTTAACGCGGCGCGGGGAAGCTGCTCGTACCCACCTACCCCTCAGCTGCTCCGTGTCATTACTCATGGGTCGCGTTTCTTTTCTCGCTTGGCTCCGCTGAATTGTGCTGCTTTTGAAACGTTTTTCTGCGGTTCAGACAGTGCAAGGCAAACAAAAATCGCTCGCTCACCTTTCTCTTGTGTTTGAATATGCTATGTAACTTATATGTTTAAAATGCTCAAATATTTCCGTGCAAAGTGGATTTTTGTGTTGATATACGATTAGACAGCCTTTTCTCTGCTCATTTGTTTAGTTCATGCGTTAAATATTCTTTCTGTACTGCATCTCCACTTTGATTTTTGTTAATTGTTTTGTGGATTGATTGGTTGTAATCAGCCTCAGCCTTTCTGATTTTTGTTCCCCCATGGTTTAATCTTTTTGAGACTTCAGGTTTCCACAGACACGAAAGTTTAAAAAATGCTCATCTACTTGACTAGATGGGGTGATGCTTTGCAGCTCATGTCTTCTCATAATTTAGTTGTGCCTTTTGCTGGGAAATATCCTTAGGATAATATTGCAGTCGAGGCAAAAAATTGGCAAACATTGGCATTTCTTTACTTGTGAATCAGATATGAATCATTCCTATCTTCTGTGAAATGTGTATTTTGCAAACTTACTAGTCTGGGCAATTTCAAACTACAGGTTGCTTGGAAAGTGATTTTGTTTGCTAGTTCTGTCATATGACTGTGATTTTGTTTTTTCTTTTCTCTGACAAAGTGATGGAAAGATACTGTGCATTAAACAGCCACATGAGATCTGGACTTTGCCTTAATATTGACCAGATAATAAAGTTTTTGTTATCACCTAAAAGCTTAAAGAGTAGCTTCCCACATCTCTATGAGACGGATTATGCAGGATTATTCAACACATCAGACTTTCTTAAACACTTAGTTTCCTAATTGCCATGTTGCCTCTTCTCCAAGAATTTTCAGATTGATTGATTATAATTTAAAGCAGTGTTTGCTATGAATTACTTTATGTCATGCTTTTTTTCAGGTAAATCTTTCATCTTTTCTCTATATTATTAATGGCTTTTCATTATATTTTGTGATGCTTTAAAGGACAGTGTGAGTAGCAGTAACTCCCTAGCAGATCTAACTTACAGGTTTCCTTATACGTAGGAATACAGCTGGCAACTTTAGTGATCTCTGCTCTTTTATAGTTTTGGCTTTTAAATTATTTTTAAAATACCAGTGTCATCAGGAGCATGACCATTAAGCTTTCCAGTAAGAGAAAAAAGTCAGATTTTTTTTCTCTCACATGATGCAGTGTATCTCAGTTCTGACTAGCTGCATGCCTTTATAATTTGTGTCTTTCATTATCGTTAAGGACAGAACAGCATACTCTGGTCTTTAACTGCAGAGCTTTCCTTGAGTTCCTTGTATCCCTCTACATCAGTGGCATGATTAATGCTCTCTGTGGTTGATTTAGATTGCAGTCCAAGGGATGTAAGGTAAAAAGGTAACAGCTGCATCTCAGTAGTGGCCAACTCCCCGTGTGGAGCCCTTGTTTGTGCTGCCTTGCCAGCTATCTTGTTAAGAGCTAGCAGCTGGTACAGTTCCCTGGTTGAGAAACCCAGACTGTGTGTGGGTTAAAACCATATTGTGAGTGGGCTAAACACAACATGTTTATAGAGTCCATAATTTTCAGCTATCTCAAGTCTGGCATCAGCAAGTGAAGATGAGAAGTGGTATCTAAGTGTGTTACAAACCTCTCAAGACGTTTGTCTCTGCAAGGCTTCTGTTGCCCCTGAAGCAGTGACTTTTCCAGTCACTGAGACAGTTTCCAAGGTGGTGTAAGGTCATGGCTTCTGGATTCTCCTGCTCTGACACTTGGCTCCTGGTAGCACCCTTTCTTCACTCTGTTTTTAACCCAGGTATTGTACTAGACTTTGTGCAATGAGCTAACAGAATTAACTTTGAATTGTTCAAGTCCTGTTAAAGGACATCTTTGCAACACCATCTGCTTTCCCTTTGGAAGCTGGAAAACCAAAAAGATCATTAGGAGCTAAGCTATAGAACTGTAAGGATTCGTGTGGTGGTGACAGTCTTCTAGCATAATCTTTGCCATCTAAAAGTTGTGTTTATCTAGGACTCACTCTTCAAAAGGTCAGCTAGGAAAGGACAACCTTCAAAAGGCAATTCTTGGCCAATTTGTCTGAACCATTAGTTAGTTGCATTACAAAGGAGAAAAAAAAAAAAGATAAAGTACTCCACTGCAAAACCAGATTATTTTGTCCTCAGATGTCTTAGTACATTTCTTTGGAGTCTATCATGATGGGTGTTTTCTTAAGGGATTGTGAATTCAGCTGGTGGATGTAATAACTTCACAAGTGGTTAACCTCACGGAGGGAATGCCTGTCTTTGTATGTGTCGGGTATGAGCATGTGTTGTCTTCAAGACTAAAGCTGTAATTATGACCACAAGAATTTGAGTCCTAGGAAATTAGGAGCCTTACAACTCAGCTTGTACATCTGGAAACTTCAGGGATTAAATCTTTGCTCCTTGTAGGTCGTGTAAGGTTTACCAGGCCCTTAAACAGGGCCAGAAATCCATCTACAGGTGCCCATGAGGAGAAGACTGCTTCCCAGGAAGGGATTATCTATCCCCTGTTGATTTCTGCCATCAACTTTCACTGTCTTCTAAATATTCAAATAAGGTGAATGGTGTGGAATGTCATATATTTTCAAAACTGAAAGGGAGGTAAAATTTCAGAAATTGTGATTGAAAAAATTGAAAAGACACAGTCCTGTGGAATAGCTGGGAACACACATCAGTGTTCCAGATTTTTCTCTTCTGAAAAAACTATGGATGCAAATACATGAGCACGTTATTTTGAGCAGGAATGCAATTTTAAAATAAATGTCCCAATCACCTGCATTTCTGCATTTCAGTTTGCATCTCGGGGCACATAAACTGACTCTGTTTGGGTTAAAACTGAGAAGAAGGAGGAGCTCATTCAATGTACTCCAAGTGCTAATGCAAATTCAGTCTACAGGATCATTTTGAAGATAATTTTAAGTAAAAACCACAAAAAAGGTAGTGTGAAAGTTGTGCCCTTAATGCTACATATTTCACTCTACCACTCTGCTCCTCCTGATAAGGTTTTATTCTGTTTACTAGTGTAAACTTAGGATATAGTCTCTTGACAACTTAACAACACGTTTTTAAATTTAGCATAATCATTATTATATATTGACAGAAAAAAATACAACAAAAATAATAAACATCATAGAACAATGCTGAAAGAATTAATAGCAGACATCAATGCTAGGACAATGTGTCCCTTAGATAAACATAGAAAGAAATAGTGCTTTTTTAATAGGAAATAATCTTAAAAGAAGTAGGTTACTGGAATGTATAGCTTTCTTATACATTAGTTCTATAGAGATGCAGTTTCTGAAGGGAAACCATAAAATTAGAGAGATTTTTCTCTCATCAATCCTGAAAATCCTTTAATAGGTGGGTTTTTTTTGATGGGAAGTATTTCCCATAATACTGAAAATATTTCTCAGCAGTGATATATTAAGGTTTGTCAGTCAGCTGCAGTGAAATGTCTAGAAATGTATGTAAGACTTCTTTGGAGTTTACACCCTTAGGTGTGAAAAAGACATGCAAGTCTAAGTTAGTTACCAAACTGTTCTTGGAGGGGGATTCACCTCATTTGAAAATAGATCAGGCAAAGGACCCCCTGGAGCTGCTGAGTTCCTTCTATTGACTCTAAGCAGAGCATCAGGTGACTGTCTCAGATGTCTGCGTGTCTGGAGTCAAAGGAGGTGTGATTCATCTTGCTTTATCAAGGTAACTGAACTCAGTGTCTCAGCACAGCTCCTCCAGCTTCAAACAGAGGGCAGAGCTGACCAGCGTGCTTCGGGTCCCTACAGAGGTGCTCTAGGAGTTCAGAACTCTGCTGATATTCAAAGAGCAGACAGCATGCTCCAGAGCTGGGATTCAAAGTGCAGCTCTGGTCCAAGGGCAGCAGACCTGCCTGGTGAGCTAGAGAGAAAGGATGTCTTTTTGCTGAGCTGTTTCTTAATTCATTATACTCTTTTAGGCCAAGTTTTAGTTGGCATTTATAGACATGAATATTTATAGAAACCAGTTCTCTCTGTGGGCTCTTGAGTTTGCCAGCTGTGAAATGAAATGAAAGCATTATCTTCAATTTACTTTTGAAATAGGGGATGGCTATATGATACAGTAATTTTGCTATCTGAATCAGGGGACTCTGGTGAACAGAAGGTACTATTTTGCAGAACTTCATGGTGGTTTTGTGGTTGTGTGGGTGATGGAAATGCATGAAAAAGCCTCTACTAAGCAGTTTTGAAGAGAAAAAGTATTACTAGCTGCAAAACTGAAACTGGAGCTGGTCAAGCTTCACAGCACAAGGCCTGTTTATTTTCTAATAGAGCAGTTTCCATTGAATAGCTCTAAGGAAGAATTTGGCCTATGAAGTTTAATGATTAGATGCTGTTTAGTTGCCAGCTGCTCCTAATGACAAAAACTTGCTGCCAGAAATGCTCCTTTCTCTCTGATCCTGGCTAGGTTGTTTCAAGTTCACCACAGTTCAAGTATTTACCCGGCTGAAGCTTATATTGTATGTATAAAAATTATACACGGTGGAAATATCAGGTGCATGCTCCCAAATTTATCCTAAATTATCCAGTACGTGAGTTTAGCATGAGGAATGAGATCTCAGTTGATAGATGCATGGATTACTTCAGGGGCTTTCACAGTCAGAATCTCAAGTGTCACTGAAGAGGCTAAAACTGAGACAGAATAGATTTGGCAGATCTGAGCTTTCCTCTCCTAAATAACACGACTGACCTCTGCAATTTAATTGTCCAGTCTCTCTGAATGGAGGCAGCTATATTAGTTTGCCACAATACATGTGGTCTCAGAGCTTGACACCAGCATTCAACTCTTTTTTTTTCCCAGAAGAGTTAGCAGATTCTCTTTGTATCCAGTCCAGGCTATTGATATGAATGTGCTTGAAGCTGAGGCTGATTGAGGGTAGCCCCAGACCTTTGGGAGCTTCACCTCCAAACGGTTACATCAGCTCATCAGTGACACTGAAACAGGCACTAACTTTCAAGGGATAAGTTTGTCTTAAAAAAAAAAAAAAAAATTCTGCTAATTTTCAGTAATTTCTAGCATATTTTTGTGTCTGGGTGAATTATGTGTCAAATTTACAACTCTGACAGAGTGAATATTGGTAACAAAGTGTCCCTGTCCCTTTGTGGGCCTGTGCCTTTATAAAAGAGGAGGTAAATACCTCAAATATTTTCAAATCTATTTGTCTGTATCCCACTGCCAAAATTGTCCACTGGGTAGGGCAGCCTTTGCCTAAGGTTAGCTGGATTCAGCCTCTCCAGAGCTGTCGAGAGAGCAGTAACGCTACATTAGCATTGCCATGAGCTGCTATTTCCACATACCATGAGGCTTACTGTGGGCTGAGGAACAGCAGGGCCATGGTCACTTCTGGCTGTGAAAGGCTGGGTGGGACGTGGGGTGACCTGACTGCAAAGCTTCTGTTTCCAGAGCAGGTTCAGAAAGCAGCCATGCTGTCCAACACACTGCACTGCTGGGAGTGTTCCCTGGGAGGGGTTGCACAGGCAGGATATTCAGATTCCAAAGCTTTTAATGAAGAAAGGCCTGCTGGTATGACCTGAGTGCCCAGCATCCATCTCCAGTGCTTTATATTGTTTTGTTCCATGAAGTGAGTGAAGTCTTCATAAAGTTCTTTTTTCTTTGCTTTCCTGACTACACTCTAGATTTTTCAGGGCAACAATAAACCTGTCTTAAACTTGTGGTAGCTTGGATGGAAAAGGAGTCTTGGAGTTTCTTTGGTGTTTTGATCTTGTCGTTTTGTAGGTGTTTTTTTTTTTACAGTGTTGCTCTACTAAAGCACTTGCATAACACAAAGAGGTCATGCATTAACCAGAAAGAAGGAAAGTTACACATGTGTGACAGCACTCAGAAATGTAACGTGAATTAAATTCTTGTCTAAAAATTTGGGATACCACGTTACCAAGCCCAGATGAGAGCTGGAATATGTTCATGACTTCACTTCTGACTCTCATCTTACTCTGTAAGTTTCCACATGCAAAATGCAGAAGGAGAGCACAGTTCTAGCTATATAGAATGGCTGGTCACCTGCTTCATTAGGAAATGTGGTGATAAGACAAGGAGTAGTGGGTACAAATTGAAATAGGGAAAATTTAGGTTAGACATTAGGAAGAAATTCTTTACTGAGAGGATATTGAGACAGTGGAACAGGCTGCCCAGGGAAGTTGCGGATACCCCAACCCTGGCAGTGTTCAGGGCTGGGTTGAATAAGGTGTCCCTGCCCATGACAGGGGGTTGGAACTGGATGATCTTGAAGGTCCCTTTCAAGCTTTAACATTCTATGATTCTATGATTAAATGATAAAATAAATGTCAGCTATTTGGAAGTGAAGCATTAGTTTTTTGAGAAGGAAAGAACAGGGAAACACCTTGCTGTACGTTTATCTGCTTTTTCCTTTCTCTTTTCCTTTCTCTTTTCCTTTCCGTTTCTCTTTTCCCTTTTCCTTTCTTCATTTTTTCTGAGTACTGATTTGGTGTATTCAACTAAATTATATATCCCCAAAACGTGGACTTTTGAAGGATTGAATCACATTCCTGTGCCTGTGTGAAAACTGGAGATTTTTTTTCCACACACCTATAAATAGTGGTTTGTTTAGTTTTGGTTCTGTGTAGCCTGTGCATGTACACATAACTACAGCACTTGTGTCCCACTGGCTCATGCCAGGCATGCAAGATGGTGCCACTGCAGAAGCTTCTCCAGCAAAGGGTTTGGCCTCAGGGACCTTCCCCAGGGTGTCTGCACAGCTCTGTCATGCTCACAATATGCAGTGCTCCCTGCTATTCCAGTTTTGGCAGTAATGCCCCTTCCAATGAGTGATGAGCCATTGTCCCACTCTGTGGGAGCAGGTAAATATGAATTTTGGTGTATAATGCTACACATTTTTTAACTCCCTGCATGCTTTGTAACTGGGCATTTGTGTCAGATTGGCAGATGATCTCATGGAAGCTATGCAACAATGTTGCTATTAATTTTTTGATGCCCTCTAGCATGAGGTGCGGCCAGTCCTTCCTGCACTTGGTATCAGACTTGTACTGTGTCCCTGTTGTAGCTTCCTCAGCAAAATACTGAGTGTAATAAAATACGGATGATTTGCTGCCTCGATGTGCAGGAGGGTCCTGCCTCACTCACATCGTGTGCCTCTGCATCACTTAAAATATCACACCTGGATAGATGGCCACGTATTTTGGATTCCTCTTTTGGAATGCTCAAGGTTGCCTGCTGTCTCACAGGCACTATCATTGGGGTGCTACCATAGAGTACCACTTACCAGTATGTGTTAGTAAAGAAAAAACAACACAAAACCTCAATAAAACCAGAACCAAAGAACAAAAACCGAGGGATTTTCTCATACCCTCTGTTCTACGTCATGCTAGTATATTATGCCTTCTTATGTTTTGACAGCTAAACAAATACAGTTAGACACATGCATTAGACAGTACCATTAAAACCATACTCTTTTGTACTGTGTATGAACTTGACTTGTCAGGAACTTTCCTTCTACTTCAGATATATTTTTGGTAATATCTTAAATACTGGGTACCTTTAAATTCAGTCGTTGCACAAGTTTGTTGGGATTTTTTTTGTAGAGCTGTTTTTTCATTCTCTTGAAACAGGAGTAGCCATACTAAAGGAATAGAACCATCATGTCTAATGGGCCTATATTTAGGCTGACTAAAATAGAGAGTGACAACAAACATGATATTTGTGGGTTGCCCTGAAGGGCTGCAGTGTCCTGGCATCACATTAAGTTGCATTTGACTCTTGAGACACTGGAAATGAGGAAAGGCCTATTAGATCATCTAAAGAATTTTCTGCTAGGGCAAGCTTGTTCCTGGATATCTCTTCCAGAGTATTGAGTTATGTCTAGCTTTAAATAATCAAGCAGGGTTTCCTTAAACTGGGAGACAATTTCATATTTTAGTGTTGCCTTTATCCATAACAATGAAGAAGGGTCTCCTTTGTAACAAAAATCTCTTTTTAAACTTGTTTCATTGGAAGGGTGCTGCTGATACAGATTAGAAGTTATAAAAGATGTCACATAGAAATACAATTATAGAGAAATTATTTATATTAGCTATTTGGAAATATAGAGAAGGCTTGAACAGATGACTTTCCCACTCAGTGTTCCTAATCACCCTTTTGAGCCAACATTAAGCACAAGAAAACTTCTTTGCTTTCATTCAGGGCTGCATCACTTCCTCAATAGTCCTTGTCTTCCTGATGCTTTCACAGTTGGATTCTCTGTTTTTCTCTCACTCTGAATCTGTTCTCCTGTTCTGTGCATACTCACAGCTCAGACAGATCAATGCCTATCCTCTCTGTAGGCATACAGCCTCCAGTGAAGAATCTCTCTACAGAATTCAGTTCCTCCCTTGTCTTGAATGTGGCTACTGTTTGAGGGCCTGACTTCTTTATTTCTTGGAGGGTTTTTTTGTGTGTGGTTTTTGGGTTTTGTTTATTTGTTTGTTTGTGATTTCTTTTCCTCTTCCCCCAGCTGTCTTAGTCAAAATGAGAGTTTAACTGATACTAATTGATGGCAAGTCTTTGCTGAGGGTGTTTTCACCCATCTTCTAGAATTTAACTTATTTCTAATCAGAAAGTAAAGCCCTGATTTCATTTGTGAAACTTGAGGCACAGGAAGAATTCTGCTGGGTCTCCTTTTACTGCTGGAAGCAGGATCAGTTTTTGTGTTGTACAGTAAATACTTGAAATGCAGTAATTTGTTGCAATGCATATAAGCAGTGCTGGAAAGTTAATATCTGTCAGAACAGAATGGCATTTCCTACAAGCCAGCTTGTGTGTTTTGTAAATGCAATGTTTATCATCCAGCATCATATTCCAGTGAACTTATGATCACTTACTCCCTTCCCTGTTTCTTTCGTCATTAGTCCCAGTCCAGAATGAGGACAGGTAGATAGGATTTTATGATCTGTGTTCATTTCTTGATGGCTGTCTTCAGTGATGTCAGGCTGCGATGGCATAGTTGGTTCTACAGTGATTAATTGTGGAATATTGTGCTTTTTGTGTTAGTGAGATAACTTAAAAAAACCACTTTGATAATCATCACAACAGCAAATAAAGTACAGGAGCTTTTAGAGGGCTTGGTAAATGAAATATGCCTGGCTAGCTTGTCTGTGCAGAATTTAAATGAGAACATATGAAAGCATCAATATCAGATGTGCAAACCAGGTCACTCAGTGGGAATTTTCTTTTGAAACACATGTTCCTTGTATGGCTCACTTTTTGAGGTTTGAAGGATGAAATCAATTCTTAAACACAATTCCCTCCACATACTGTGGATTGGAGCATCAATTTTATAGTATTATGCTGTGCCATAGTTGTGACTACTGCAAATTCAGCATCCTGAAGCAGAGAAGAATTTGTGACATGTAATGGGCAGATGTTGAAGTCTGGGATCCGGGTGCTGCTCTGGAATTCTGCCCTGTGAAGGCCTCGAGAAAACAAGGAACAGTAGGAAGGACCCTGTACCCACCCTCTCCTAAGGAGATGTTGGCACTTCTCCTCCCTTACTGCATTTTGATTTCCTGTTGCCTACTATGATTACCAACGGAATTTTGCTGAACAAAGTAAAATCTGATCTCAACTATTCTAGTCTTTGGGAAGAAAAAACTTTATTTTGTGGTTTTTTCTTCTATTTTTTTTTTTTTCTCCTGTTTGTACAATACTGACTGGGGGGGAAAAAAAGTGCCAGATTTTAGAGAAGCAAATATTCTGCTAAACAAATTGACACATTGCCTCTTTCCTGTCATCATGTCTCAGTCTAGTTTTATTACACTGTTGCTCTGTATGGTAAGAGAAGCATTTGACTGACTGTTCCTCAGATTCTAGTTTGAGGTGAAAGGTTGGCATGTTGGGAAGTTGTCCTTCCAAGTTCCCATGCAATTACATGGCTTCAGTTACACTTTGAATGAAACTTGTACCCAGAATGAGATATACTGAAAGTCCTGAGATGCAGAACTTCTGTTTTCCTGATGTGACTGGTGATGTGATCTATCACTGTCAAACATTTTGTCTCACATCCTCCCTTGGTTTTTGCCTGCTGTATATTACATCTAATAGTAAAAATAAAAATTAATAAATAAAAAACTATACTTTGTTTTTCACTGCTGGTCTTCTACAGTGTCTTTCTACATTTCTCAGGTTTTTTGGAGTACAGCAGAGGAGGTTGTACAATTTTTCTCCAGACTTTGAATCTCTGTCTCTCATTATGAGGCACCCAGAATCCATGAAGTATTTCTGAGGCATGGCCTTGACTGGAGGCACATTATTGCCTTCTGAACTGCCTAAATATGCTGGTATTGCCTGCAGGAGAGCATTTTAAGTGTCTCCTCTCTCTCTGTGGAAAACAGAGGAGCTTCTGTGGCAGATAAATTTTGGTGGGGAGAAAACAGCAGCTGTTGACCTTCCAGATATTAACCTTGACACAAATATTCCTGAGGGAGTTGCTTATGACTTTCTTACCAGTGCATCGTGTACAGACTCTCCTCTCTTACTGTCACTGAATTGTGAGCTTCCAGGAAAGCTGGGATGTGTGTTTGTGGCATATGGTTTTATGTGTGCTGGTTGTGCTGCAGAAAATAAGGTCATTCCAGGTCACCTCAGCTTTAACACTGCTTCTGCCATGAACTTGCAGTGTGGATTTAGATCACTGTGTGTCTGTTGGAGTAATTGGGAATGGTCAGTAGTGTGGCTGCACTGGGTCCTGGGCTCAGGCAGATCCTCAGTCTGCTTTTCTGTCACTCAGTGTGCCAGGTGGCCTTAGTGACCTTCAGTACCTCCCTCTAAAATCACCAGGAGACAGCACTAATGACCTGCCTTGTAATGGCACAAAGTGGATTTGCTCTGGCTCTGCAGACACAGCACTGTCAAGGCTCTTGTTACCATTCACTTGGGTGTAATCCATAATGAGAAAGGCCATCCTTTCTCCCAAAGAGGCTGCAGGAGTTTAACAAGGCATGTCCATTTGTCTCCCTTTGGGCCCTAATTCTTCCTTTCATATTGAGAGCTTTTGTGTAAATGTTATATACACCAGATAGTGACTGAGCTTCTTAAGCTACACCTGAAGTCATGGAGCTCATATAAAAGCATGTATCAGAGTAAATAAAACCAGTCTAAGAGCTAAAACAGAGTTTTACCAGAGACTTTCTCAGGACAATTTACAAGCTGGCAGAGAATACATGAAGAAAATATTGTCAATATTAGGAATACAATAATCAACCAAATTTTACTTTATTCCTGTCATCATCTAGATGATTGGTAAGGTAATCTTACCTCAGGCATTTAGGCAGAGGTTGGTAAAATTATTTTTTTCAGTAAGAATGATATCCAAATCCACTTCCTTTATTTCATTTGATTTCTCAAGTTCATTGTTATGTTTTTTTTCCCTGTTGTTAAACACTGTGTTTTGTTTATGCTGTTGCACCTTGAAGTACTTGGGATGTGGTTTTGATGCTGGAGAACAGAGTTCCAGTTTGGAGTTTATTTATTATTCAGATCATGATGTGCTGACGGTCAGTGTTTATTTACAGGCCAAGCCCAGAGGAAGAGCCATGAGCTCCCTCTCACTTGGAATTTTGCCCAAGGCAGCAATCATTTCTCAGTTCATGCTACTAGAATAGTTTCATCTGTACAGGTTTGCCAAACACATGGTCAAGATAAAATTACTTATTTTTCCTTGAGGCTTTCCTGGTGGGAGTGAAGTTTGTTTGTTACAAGATAAGCCCTGGTCAGAGTCTTTCCTTTTCTTACTGTCCCTTTGGCTTAGTTTCTTTTCTCTTCTATGTGGAATTTAACAGCTTGTCTGGTTGTTTTCTCATAATGGTCTGCTACAAAACCAAATGCAAACCATCATAACCTGTTAATGTTTCAGTCCCAGAGATTGAAAGGGAATGTATAAGCCAGAAAAACAGAATCACTGTATGGATCACAGGATTTTTTTCAATAGTGTTGCCATGTAAGGCAGTAGAGTCTATGCATTTAGTAAAAGCTTGCTATTGATATTATATCTGGAAAACAAGAAAGCAAACAACTGAATTTAATTTTCAGTATTTTTATTCTGATTTTCTTCTCCTGCTTTTTCATTTAACTGTAACCTAGTAACTCTAGGGTAGTGATCAGAAAGCTGACTGCAGCCTGCATCATATGGATGTGACTTGAAGCAGTTAGAGAAATGACCCTTAGTGCTTAATATTATTGACTGTGCTAAGCTGTTTCTTCTGAGCAGAGTTGAAATCTACTGAGCAACTGTTTGAGTTTGCTGTCCAAACATGAGTAATTAAATACTTTGGATGGTATGTTTGCAAAAACACCCTGCAATTACAGATACTTCTGAAATCCATTACAGATGCTAAACCTCAGTAATGCCACAAACATTTCTACACATCAACATTAGTACTGTTGGTGTTTGTACTCACACAGTGTGTAAAGGTCCCAGCTAAAGTGAGGGCTCATTGTACAGGGTGCTGGGTGTCAGACTTCTGGCACAGGGTAATTATGTGTGTCTTTCTCAAATACATATTTTTGGTTTACCAAGATAAAAGGAGAAGGATGATGATACTCCTTTTCATCTGTTGCTAGAGTGGATTTGTACAGAAGGACAGATGGGTAATCATGTCACAAAAAGGAATGGCTGCAGACTGTGAATTTACATAGTTTTTAAATGAGAGGTTTCCAGTTATCAAAGCAGTTTTGTCATTTTAGAGTGAACCTTCATCAGTTTTAAAAAGGATTTGTATAATGTATTTTATCAAAAAACTGGGAGGACTAAAGGGACAAGGAGTTTTGTTCCAGCTCTATGATCTCTACCTTCTGGAGAACTGGAAATAATTGTCACCTACTTGTCACTCAGATTTACATGCACTACTGTGAAACTGTAATGTGAAAAAGGGACACCTGAAGCAAAAATTTCAGCTTCTTAGAGGGTTTTTTTTGTCTCATGACCAAGTCGCTTCCTTGGAATTGATGGTAAAGATCATTGCAGTGAGTAGGTATAACATCTGCATTACCTTGTATTTATTGAGTTCAGCACCAAAAGCTTAGTGCACATAATAACACAAATCAAGAAGTAACAATCTAAACAATCCTGTTCATGTAGAGACAAATAATGCTGGTCTGGCCTGGTAATATCTTGTTCCAAGAAATGTTTTTCCATCTGCTCTTGTTTCAGCTGTGATGCATAAACTTTTGCTCTAAGTGTAGCTCACTTGGAGTTTAAAGGATCCATTTGTTCTTAGTCCTCATAGGTTCCAAAATTCATTCCTCTATCAATATCCAGAGATGTTTGAGAAGCCTGAAGAACAGGAAGGAGCACTCTGAAATTCACTTGCAGAGTACTCACTGCAGTGTTTAAATAGTGGTGCTGACTGCTTTGTGACAGAGAGGATTCTGTTGCCCACAACTCAAATGGTTCCTGTGGAGAGAAATACCTCTGGAGTAATTCTGCAGATTGCAGCATCATTGTGTTAGCTGAATGCACAATGGCACTGCTGGTGTGCTGCCTGAGGATCACTGGTTCATGTGGGCTTGAAGGAGGATTTTGGAGAGTGAATGAGAGGTGAAAAATAATTTGTGGATGAAGTATGTTTTCCACATAGTCTGCGCAGGTGTTGGCTGTACATGATTCATAATTCTGTACAGGTATTTAGGTCAAGGGGTGGGATTGAGGCTTTTTTGTGAATGTTGAAAGAAAGCAAAATTATACCTTTTTCTTTTTTTATTATTTTTTAAACCTAACACATGCATCCTCAAGTGCCTCTATTCTGAATATCTTTGAAGTTATTAGCTACTCAAACTTTCTACTCTTTCAGGCTGCTTGTCTAAAGGGTGTGATAACCCTGATAAGTCAACACAATCTCTTTTATTTACCAAACTGGGTGGTCTCTAGAAAATTCCAGTAATGGGAAAGTTGTATAACCCTCAATGCACAGTATTTTGATGCTTTTCTGGACTTATAGTGCTCACTGTCCATTTTAAAGTGCTAGTTTTGCTGTCAGGTACAAAGTGGGTTTTAAGAATTATGTTTGTCACAGGGCAGTAGGCTACTAGAGGAAGTCCATCTAAAAATAATGGTACAATTCTCCCACATATCTGTGCTGCTGAAACAGTCCATTTTCTTGCCTCCTTTTATATCTTTCTTCCCCTTGAAATTAAAAAAGGAAAAAACAATAATTAAAAAATGAGCTCTACTGCAGTCTCTGGGCATCAAGGGCAGACTAAACTGTTTTCTTTTTTCATTTCCTGCGATTTCATGCTTCTGTCAGGACTTTTCCAGGAGAAAGGGTGAGTCAGTATCCAGTTGTCTGGGAAAAGAAAACTTAGTTACAGATATTTAAACAAGGCCAAAATAAACAGCTTAATTGGTCACGTGAGGAAACCAAGATGCCAAGGTCATCCTCTCCTTCCCTCATATGGCATCCAAATGACCCTAAACATCAATTATTTTTTTTTTCTCTTAGCTTTCTTCTTATGTTTAGCTTTATAGTTTCTGTCAACAGCACCCAAAATAGATGTTGTTCAAGGCAGGCAGGTGTACCTGAAGTTTCACCCTGAAAAACCCTTTAGGAGGCCAACAAATGCTGCTTAAAGCTCTTTCAAACAGTCAGGTCTGAATTTCAGTATTTTCAAGAACTTCAAGACCATGGCAACAAGACTTTCAGTGCTTGAGATAATTGGGGACAGAATTTACATATTTTCCTAGGAAGAGTCTTCTGAGAGTTTCGAAGTGGTTTGCAAAACTGAGGTGATCATGGGAGCCTGTCAGAGAGAGCTCCTCTGCCTGGACCTGACCCTCCCAGTTACTAGCTAACAACCAGAGCACTTTCCAGTGCTCCATTCCAGCAGATTCACAGATCTGTGTGGGGTGCATACCATTGGAGGACCTACTAAATTCAGTTTCTACACCTGTGAAAACATTTGCTGAGCTACAGCAAAATCATGCTTAACTCTGGACAAGGTCTAAGATGGCTTTTAAAATTAAAAGGTAAAATTCTAATCAAGCAGCAGAGTGGAAAGTGCAGCGAGATGAGAAGGCAGCTCTCTATACCCAGACCATAAGAGTAATTGGCCACTCATCCTCATTCCAGAATCAGTTACATAAATGTTACTGAGAATGAAATTTGGTTGCTTGCTCTGGAGAGGGATTAGACATTGTAAGCAGTAAGGTGGGCAAAGATATGTTGAGAGCTTGGAGTGGGGATTAAGTTACATCATAATCAAAATTTTCTAAACCAATGAGAATCTCCTCATGTGCTCTTGCTGGGATTATGAGAGGCATGGCTCTTTGAGTAAGGACTAAAATATTGGTTTTGGTGATGGACTATTTTAACATAAAGATACTTCAAGACCCTCAGTTGCTTTATATGAAGGAGTTGCTAGAAGAGTGTAACCCTCCTCTAGACACAGGTGACATTCCTGTTTTAAAGGTGGTAGTGCTCTGACAGTACTGTGACTGTGGTACATAAACTGCTTTAACATTCTGTATTATAAAAAATGGTGGCACTAGTTTCTCCCATTTGACTTTCTAAAAGACATAGTCTACTTCTTTTTTGTCTTAACAGCAGTTGAAAAGAAAGTGCAAGGAGGTGTTTCCCTCTATTGATTCATCTTCACTGTACCTCTGCCATTCTGCTTCCTCCTCCTTATGATCCCCAAGAGAAGATGAGTGACCTGCTGCGAACATGACGTCTCTGACAAGTGTCATTGCCTCCCACCAGTCCGAGTGGGTGTCCTTCACTGATGAGCTGCTCCTCCCTGTTCACCCACAAGGTAAGCTCTCTGATTTTCTTTGGAAGTGTTGGGACTTCCTTTGTTTGATTTACACCAACTACTGTCATATATCGAGCATGGGAGAGCTTGCCCTCTACATGGAAGCAGTTTGTGCAGAGATTGAATTCTCTCCTGCTATCTCTATGTAATAGAAGAACTTGGGCTGAAAAGGCAAATTACTCTCCTCATGTGATGTAGTGTAGATCCACTACAGGTTTTGGATCTGTCCTTCAAAATTCAAGACAGTATCCAACCAACCATGGAGGAAATCTCAACTATTATAATCAAGTGCAAGATTGTCCAGTGTTAATCCAAAAACTGCATTAGGTGAAGAAAAGTTTCTTACATTTAGTGGCAAATTTTAAATGTTTCAATAAAAATCAGTGGGAATAATGGTCAATCCTGTAAATCTTTCTATGTTGTCTCTATTTTAGGTAGCACTGAGGCTCCTCCAGTAAAATGTTTTAATTCCTCAGACACATCCTCAGAAGAGAGCCACAATGCAAATGGAGAATTTCAAGACCTTTTCTTCACAGAGCTGGAAGAGGCAGCTGGGCAGCCCAAGGTAGATTCTGCTGTGCTTGGTAACCATGTATGCTCCAGCACTGATCTGTCATCATCCATCAGTGCTTGGGTTCAGTTTGAAGATGCACCATGGACCAGTGCTTCATCAAGTCACCCACAAACAGGTGAGGTAAAAGCAATGAAAAGGTCTGTTCCAGTAAGATAACAAAGTACAATGAGAGCACACAGGATTTTTGCCTTGCTCTTTGGCTTCTCAAAGGTTTAACTTTGAGGAGTTTGTACTGTATTTTAATATAATTAATGTTATCAGAGTTTCAGAAAGGGCTCACATTTTCCTTCTGGATTGAACAAGAAATATTTTCTTTTTGTAAAGAAAATGAAAGCCTTTTGTGATTCCCTCCACCTGTGAAAATGCATTCATGGGGAAAGAACATAGAGGTGTTTTCAGCTGTGACATTTACATAGAGGTATGAACAGCCATTGAAAGAGTCTGAGCCATATTTGCCTCTGTAATCTGGAACTGAAAGAATGGTGATCATCTCTGTGATCACAACCTTTACCTGATCACAGTTCCTGTATGATTTTGCCAGCAGTTCATTGATACCAACAGCTAGTGTGCCAGTGCTCAGCAGTACTTGCTGCTGTCTTTTGATGCTATGATTTAGCACCTGGAGAATTACAGACAACAGAAGTTTACCTTAAATCCAGCACTGCACACACTTCTGTTCAAATAGAGCAGTTCTTTCTGACATACTTTAAACGTGTATGCAAATGCTCTGGCTTGCCTCATCAGCTTATGGTAACTGATGTGGCTGTATGAGCTTCTAGCTTTTCTACATGAACAGGCTTCTGTCCTTCCTTGCAGGAGGTTATGGATTAATTGCCCAATAAAACAATAATTTACTTTTTCATGTTTAAACTGAAATCCTCTCTTATTAGTTCCACTTTATGACTTCTATTTGTTAAAGCAGTTTAAAGAGTCATAGCTTTCCTCTGCTCACTGAGTCCATCAAATATTCCCTATAACATGAATAATAAACTTGGATTATCAATTTTGGATTGGATTTTCATCTGCTGTTTTGATGGGTGCTACAGACTAGTCCTTTCAGGACAGTGTGGTTAGACCTTGTGCAGAAGTAAGGGAATCTTCAGGCTAAAAGAGATTTCTTCTAACCTTCTTTATAATTATTTGTTGGTTCTTATTTGTAAATACTTATTTATCCTTGTGATGTGGAGAGAAGGAAGAGTACCCATGAAGTGTAAATATGTATGAGGTGCTCTACCTCTCTAGTTTCATGGCTATGTGATCCTTATGCTTACTCATACAGCCACGTACTTTTCAAATGGGGCTGTTGTTTTCTCTGACTTTGTATTTCCTTCCTGATGTTAAATGAAAAACTTGTAAATGCACCTTCTTAAACGAAAAGTAAAAATCTTTGCTCAACCTTAATAAAGCTAATCATAAGGAAAAGACTTCCATAAAACAAATTTTATGGTATATTACTTGATGTCCTACCCTTAGAGGGATGTGACCCAGTCTTATGGTATGTGCATAGCAAAAGCACTGGCTGTTGGTGTGTTTTCAGTCACAGGGGACACTTGTCTGTAGGCAGAGGTCTAGGATATCCAGATGAGGAGAGTAGAGTAGACTTTCAGTTTTGAACAAGATGCTCATTTGTGCCCCTATAGAGGCTTGTCCTGTGTGATCCATGTCACTGAGGGAGGATATTTACATATTAACTTTGGTAACTTTGGCATCTGACTGAGATTCATGGAGGAGAGTGGTTCCCTAACAGTTAGACCAGGATGTATTCCATGTAATTCTTTCATGGAGAGCTATTATTCTGTGAACTATATAGGAACCCTAAGGAGGTGTCTCCTAATGATATTTTTAAATCCTTACTTGTGAGCTGGTCCTACTCCCTTTCTGGACCCTCTATGATAAATGGCCAGAGCAGTGCAGCTGACAGCCTCTAAAGCAAAGCAGAAATGACAGCTCTTTGTTTCTGGCCCCTCACTTTGAGGGACATTTGACAGCAAGAGGTCGGATAAACTTCAGCCTAGTTGTTCTCCATTATTGTGCAGATCACGATTTTTTCTCTGGGGGCAGCAAAGCCGGAGCTGCTTCGTACGCTGACACCATCGGTGGAAAGCCCGTGGTGACAGCAATTATTCATTTCCAGTAGCAAACACTCTGCATAAGGACAATAGCAAATACCCACACGGGGGGAGGAAAGAGCATAAAGGCCAAGTACAAACACAAGGATTGGTGTGAGAAGGATGGACACGTTTGAAATCCATTTCCTGTGCAGGCAGCTGTGAAGAGCAACGTCCTGGAGGCTCAGCACCCCCGGTTGTGTTCCTGCCAGGGCTGCAGCACTGTTAGGAAATTGTCTGTCTGTCTGTCTGTCTGTGCTTGAGCAGCTGCTCAGCTGACTAGATAATTACCCAGGCTGATGGCCAGGCTGCTTGGAAACACATTTTGAAAGGGACTTGCAAAGTGGGATTTGCAGAGTGCCATGAGAGCAAAGAGGATGGGTCCTAGGAGAGATGCTGTCTTGCTTTGACATTAGGGCTACAGTATTTTGGCTCAGATCCCCCCAAAAGCAAATATTTGTCCCAAAGTGCTCAGAGTCTAAAAAAATAGCAATTTAAAGACAGATAGAATGTAGTGGTTATCCTGTAGGAAGTACATTTTAAAGATAACCAAGGCTAATGCTGGACCTTTGTTTTTCTGGGAAAAGTGAAGACATTATTGGGCAGCAGAGATCAAGGGATTGATGGCACAAAACAGGGCTGAACAAACAGGCAAAGAATTTGGAAGATGAAAAGAAAGGTCAAAACCTGAGGTACAGAAATAAAAAGCACTCATAGTAAGCCTCACAATGAGAACTATCTTTATTTAGAATGTTCTTGTAAACCCTTTATTCTGCCAGGTTCAGGCAGAGTAAATGCTAAGCATGTTTGTTTCAAAATATTTCTGCATTTGGGGTTTATGTATAGTTAACTGACAGCTGCCAAATCATGTGGATTTCTCCTCAAGAAGCAAAAACTCTTGAATGAGGCCATAGAAGTTTAGTCACAGAAATTATGTATTGTGGTGTCTCCTTCTCTGTTTTTTCTTATTTGATTTTTCTTATAATTATTATCAGCCAAGTAAAACTGTTTTTGCCAAAGTGAAAAATGATATTTTTAGGCTGACCCAAATGTTTCCTGTCACAAATGCTACACAATCTGCAAATGATCACAGCCAGCAGGTGACAAAACATTTGCATTTGTTACACAATGGGCTTCCAGCTCACAGTCTCATATTCTATCAGTGTTAGCTGCACTCTTCAATTCAATGAGGTATTCTTAGTCACCATAATTAGACCAAGGCAAGATCTGTTACATCATCCATCCTATTTAAACCACGCCCACTTCTTCCCAGGAGCTTTGTCTGGTTTTGAATGTCTCAAATTACTTGGACTCTTACCATGTCCCTTGAGAAGCTATCCAACAGCATATCTGAGCTTATCTGCTTTGTGCTGTTCCCTCTGAAAGAAGCAATATTTGCAACACAAGATGAGCAGCTGGAAACTACACCTGCCACTAGAAACTCTGATTCTATACTAAAATCTGAAGTCCTATGTAATAAGAAAGGAAATGGTGCTAATATGGTTTATTGTAATACAGTGTAGGGATCAAGGGACAGGTCATCAAAGAGGAATGAATACTTCAAGGTAAACCTTCATATTTAAAGCCTATCCATTGTTTTAAGAATAAACACGTCAAAGAAAATAAAATGCATGTTGAAAGAAATGTTTTTCATTTTAGGAAACATTGAGTTGATTTTCAGTATCCAACAGAATTTGCATTTTAGGGATAGTTCTGGCACTGGACTTTCAATATAAACATATTTCTGAGAAATTCTTACAGCAGAAAGGCTGTGACTCTCCGGCTATTGGCATTAGAGACTGAATTCAAAATTTCTACACAAGAGCCCTTCCTCATTTAGGAATTTGGCTGCAGCACTTCCAGGAATCTGAAGAGAGCTCTTAAACATGTGTAGATGTTTACTTTTGCTTGTCTTACTTTTTGAGATTGCTAGATGGTCTTTTGGCTCAGCATAGGGGAAAATGCACTTTTGCTAACTTTAATAGTTAATGTTGGGGAACCTAGAACAGTCGCAGGTAGAAGTAGCAAGAACTTAAAGAACATCTGTTGCAGAAAAAGCTGTCTGTGGTTTTGGTTTTCCAAAGCACAAGACTCTTTTTAGAAAAAAACCAAACAATTCTGTTCTTTAAAGATGGCTCAACTTGCCTGGAATAAAATTAATTTGCCCTTATATAGAAGTATTTGGCAATACTAGCCCATTCAGTTGCCTTCTTGGATAAAAATTAGGTTTGCAAAGCACAAAATTAATTGGCAGTATTTGCATTATTATATCTTATATGTTTCTAAATTAGCCTGTTGTTTCATATTGCTGTAACTGACTTAAAAAATACTGGAAATCAAATATTCTTTTTTATAAAATAATTCCACCGTTTCTAGGATGTAAAACACATTTCAAAAAGAAACCCAGAAAAAAAATTTGGCTTCTGTTAGTGATCCACATACAGAGCTCAGCTTTTCAGTTTGTCCTCTATGTCCAAATAAAGGGCTCTGTCTGTCAAAGCAGTTTCAGATGAAGTTTTAAGAATGGCTTTTCAGGTGCCTCAGCCATGTTTCACAAACGGGCTGAGAGAGGGACTGACAGATCACCATACATTCACCATGCATTCACCATACATTCACCATACATTCACCATACATTCACCATACATTCACCATCCTTTCTGTGCAGGCATTGGGCACAGCAGAGTGTGCAGTGACTGGAGGGAGGGCTGGGCTTTGCTTGTGTGTCTGTCAGCCTGTGCAATAAGGAGGCAGATCTGACTTTCAGCTCCTCATCCTCAGGAATGACTCTACTCAGAAGCCACTCAGTGTCAGTAGGCTCACAGCTGTACACATATAAAAATACCACTGCCTGCCTACCTGAGGCTATCAGTGGAGATACACAAAATAAATTCACACTTCTCAAGAGCCAAGGCAGAGAGCACTGTTTGGATATTCTGTTTGTGCACACAAAAATGAGGAAGTGTCCCATTGCATCACTTGGATGGAGAGAGATAAATCTTCTTCAACATTTATTTGTCATTTTTTTTCCAAAGCATCTGTCAATCTACTAAGGGTTGTTTGTTTATTACATACTGAGAAGAGAATCTCTGTGTCAGTAGTGGTTCAGTAACTGAGATTTGGGGAGCATCATGGTCTTTGTTGCTTTAACAGCTAAATGTAGATGTACTAATTTAGAAAACAGTTATTAAGCTGATATTAAATTAGAACTAGTCTCCACTCATACACTTTCCTTTAGTTCAGGAAGACTTTTTAACCATAACTTTCTTTTTTTATTAGTATTATTTCCTCACTAGAGTCACCCATTGTTTCTAGCATTCAAGTGATGTTGTGGGCAAAGAGTATGCAATACAAAGAGTACACAATACCAACTCAGCAGTGGATGTGTGTGATGGTGTTCTAAACTCTGAGTGATGGGTAGGCAGAACTAAACTTTGACATGCAAGTCTGGCAAATGAGTAGAACAGGATTTCTGGTCTACACTGAGCAGAAATATTATGTAGTATATTCAGATTAGGACTCTACATTCTGCATGTTCAGAAACAAAAGCCATTCCTAGTGCACATCAATAATTCAATTGCAGGTTATTTTTATACTTCCCCTCCATGCAGAGCATTCCTGAGATGATGACTGCATTTGAGTGGGTGTCACAGATAAGGAATGCTAATTAAATATAATAAAAACACTACAAAAAAATCTGTGGTTCTGTAAAAACTCCAGTGTTGCACAACAAGCATATTCAGGTCTTGTCAGCAGTGTCAGAAACATGAAATCTTGTTTTGAAAAGTCACAGCTTCTCCAATACTTGAGGAACAGGAAAGCATTATGGCTGCCTGCAGTACAGAGTCTAAGGCAGACATCTGAGTAGTGCTGGAGGGTAACAGTGCCAGGCACTAGCTAAGTTGCTCTGTGCTTGTTATGAAATAACTGTTGCTGTGGATGATGGAGTATTTACAGAGCCCCAGTACACTGATCTAGCATGTCTTTGGAATAGTTGTGATCTTTGGGTAGATTGCCCTGTATGTCTCTAACCAATACCTGTTTTCTGTAACCAGTGTCTGCATCAAAAGCACCCAGCTGGACTTCCCCCTCTTCCAACTCTTCTGAGAGACAAGCCCGTGCCTCAGAGAGCAGCTGGACAACCAACTCAGAGGACACCAGCAGCCCAAGCATTGCTCCCTCCTACACAGATCTGCAGTCACTTAATACCGAGGACTTGACCAGTGGTAGAACATCTGCAGCAGATTCAGCTGGTAAGAGGGAAGCCTTCAAGCTTCCATCTCAATCTTTTGGATACTATTCAAACTCACTGTTCACAATTGAGCCACAGGGAAGGGATCCAAAGCAGAACAAACTCAAGGACTGGGCAGACTAACATTTTGTTCTACTCTAATTCCAAGAATATCACTCTTGGATTTTACACTGACATGTGCAGGCTCCTGAAGTCAGAGCCAAATGCAACCATGTACCTGTTGATAGATTTGGAGCATTTCTGGTTTTCACATGCCACATCAGCTTAAGCTGATCTAGGAACTAGTATGTTGTAGGAGAGGCTGGATACCTTTCCTGAATTTCCATGCAAAAATTTTCTCAACAGTGTATGCAGCTGAGGCAGGCCCAATTCTGCTTGCTCCTCTCTATTTCTGTGAGTGCCAAGACACAGATTCAGTTTGCTGGAGGCATTCTTTGCATAGTGCTTTGCACTGTTACTGAGCAGTAAATGCAGAGAGAGTGTAAGACATGACATAAGATGGTTCAGTAGCAGATTTTAACCATTTAAGGATCTTATAGCTGACCTTGTAGGGCTCTATTCAGACACAATTCTGACTGTGGAAGAATGTGCTACTGGCATTGTAACTCTTTGCTCCTCAGTTGTACTCTGGGTAATCTGAAACAGGAGAAAAAAAGCAGAGTGGTGCCAGTCATGTTATGGAGAATGGGAACTCCTGAATGACAAAGCTGTCTTTCACAGTGCATGAAAAAAGCTGACATGTCAGGACACAGAAAAAAATACACAGCTTCAGGAGGAAACACCTGCACTATGTTGGAAGCAGTTGAACCCAAGCTGAAGGAAGGTCAGTGGCTACCCAGTTTGGTGATGAAAATTGATTCCCTGGTGTCACGATAGCTCAGACTGGGAGATATTTAATGTGTTTTCTCTCAGGTGGTGAATGTAAAAATATGTGGGAAATAAGATCTGTTTTGTGAGACTGAGCTTCCTAAGCCTCACTGAGGTCGTATGTCCCCTCCATAAGAAACATATGTCTACATCGCCTTCAAAGAGTTTTGGTGGTTCGGTGAGGCTGGTTTAGGCTTCTAGGCAGGTTTATAAACAGCAGCATGGTAGGTGCTGGCTCAGTACTTTAGACAAAGGATTTGTGGAGAAGTAGTACTTACTTTGGATAAGTAGAGCTATTTCTTTTTTTCAAGTAATGAAGCTAACACAAATCTGTCTGACAATTTTTATTTTGGAATACTCTGCTTCCCTGTACCTCTGAGTTTGGAAACCACTTTTTGGTAGAGAGGTAGAACACCTTTGGTAGAAAGGCAAGCTGGAGTATGTGCTGGATATTGCTGCTTTGGTATACTGGTATTTTTGTCACTGGGGCTGTCTCCGTCTGAGCAAAGGGAATGAGGGATGCCTGGTCTGTATATAACTTCATATCATACAGGCAAGTCAAAGACAAAAGGGCTGCTGTATATCCCTGTCACACGTGGGATTTTATCCTATATATTGCCCTAAGTGAAGCTTTACTTCAGTAAAAGTTTTGTGTGCAACTTTCTTATATGTCTTTCTCAGTCAGTCACAAACTGACATATTTATTAGCAAGACAAGTACAAAAACTCACTCCAGTCACCTAAAAATTTTTACAAGTAAAAAAGGAGGTAATATAAGGAAGGCTATGCTATTAGTTAAAGCACTAATCATAAACATAAGGTATATAAAACATGAAATACACTTACACTTCCAGTACCTTAGTGATACTGGAACTTGAAGTGTGAAACACATGGAATCTTCCTGTGTCAATCAAAATCAAAATAATTTCACTGCTAAAAGCCATGTGAAAGTAATACATCACTGTTTAGTGATGGTAAAGAATCAGTTCTATAAAACAGTCTGGCTTTAATGCTGTTTCAAATGAGAAAAACCTAATTATAAGAAAAACATGAAAAATTCTACTTTGTGGTCAGATGCTATGTAAAATAACTATTTTAGCCATGGTGAATTTTTTATTTCCTGAATATGATAAAAGGATACTCAATTCCATAATTTTACCACTTGTCTTGAATTTATCCTGCATGCAAAATGCTTAAACACCAACTGCCTGTGGTAGTTCAGGGCGCAGGGTTTTGTGTGGGAGCAGATTAAAGCCTTTGGTGGGTCTGACTGCAGACGTACACAGAGACAAGTCCCAGCCATAAAAATATGCATTTTGGTGTCCAGGGCTGGTAGGCTCTGAGCAGGTAAAATTGGCTGGGAATTAACTTTCTCACAAGTGACACAAAATTTGAGTGTAAAACCTATGGGCTTGAGCTTATATAATGCATATGTTTATGTAAGATATGGCCTAGGAAGATTTCTGAGGAAGATGAGGGAGACCTGAATGATGCAGCCTGAAAGTTTAACCTTGCTACAGGGGACTGCAGGAAACTCCCAACTGATGGAGTTGGGATAAGCTGCAATGTTCACAGTGGTGAAGGTAAATGCTGCATGAGCAGAGCTGAAAAAGATTTGCTTTTCTATCAAAGTGCAATTAAAAGATGCTGCACTTCATTGCCTAGGCTTGTTTGAACTCTGGCACCAAGAAGCCTTTTATATTATCCTCAGCACAAGGGACTCTTTAGCCTGCAGCAGCTAGCCAAAAAATGTGTGTGAGGTGATAGCAGACTGTCCCTTCAACGTGGGCATGTTTATGTGATTATAACAGCAAGCACCTTGCAACAGCTGGGGTCCCACAGTGTGTGTGAAGCTGTGTTTGGTGCTGGTGAGGTGCCCCTTGCCTCAGAGCTCTGACCATGCCTTGCCATGTCGCTCAGCTTGGATCAATGAGCATGAAAAGAAGTGGAACTTTTGGCCTTTGTGCTGTGCCCTGCAAGATAAGTAACACAGGACATCTCTGTTACTGATACAATACAAGTATTTGTTCCTTCTGTAGCAGATGCCTGTTTCAGCTTTCAAAAAAGGCCAAATATCTGCAAGACAGAGGAGCAAGGGAGAGGCCTTCTTGTAACTGTGGTTATGGAGCTGTTCTGAGGTTGTGCCCAAATATCTTCCAGCTTGATTTAGATTTCTGCATTTCACCATTCTTTAAAATAATTTTATTTATATAAATGAAAATCATGTTGTATATAAAATATAGATAATTATATATGGTCAGTATATATGTAATAAAGAATATATTATATGTATTTACCTAGCTCATAAACTATATTCTATTATAAACTTAATAGAATATATAATATAATTTCTCTGTATTATATAATAAAGCTATGTGTGTGTATATCTCTGTGTAAACATAAGTTTCCTCATAGCAATTTTAGGTGCATCATTGCTAGTTGTTTCTGTTGTGATTTGTATCTTAGCAAAGCTGTAGCTATACCATGTTTGATGTTAGCAGTTCAATTTGCTGACCAGTTGTTCTCTTTGGCACTTTCTTGTATCTCTGGGGCTACTGGGATACTGAGGAAATCGCTCTGTTATTGTGTTCTGAGAACATCTGCATGTTTGGAGGTAGAAGGTTGTGTGACCCCTAACTTCTCAAAATCCAGACAGTTCATAAATAGCACAAGGGATTAATTCTGAGAATATTGTTTTTTTCAAACTATAACACATCGTTTAACAGGGTTCTGGTGCTTCTGTTCCAAAACTTGGAAATGGCAATTCTGACAAGCTCAGCTCTAGCTGTCTCTTGAAGGTAATAGAGGGCAAGTAATAATAACTTTTCAAAAGTTTTCCTAATGCATTTCTGCAGTAGTTCTGTTACATTTCTTCTGTAACTGTAGCCAGCTAGATACGGAATGTCGGAATCTCGATATGATGACTGCATGAGTGGTGTTCTGTGAGTTTCAAGCAAGCAGCTTTGAACAGATTATATAGCTGTGCAATGTGGTTTCACTGAACAAACACCACGAACAGGCTACAAGCTCCGAAATTATTCTGTGTTAATTACCATGGCAAGGGGGAAAATATTATATGCTGATGATTACCACCTTCCATCCAGAACTGCATTTCAGCTGTGCTGTATAACTATTAACCAGCTTGTGCTGGTGTCCCAGTCCCAGACACATGAAAAACTTGTACATGAGAGCCTGCCAAAGCCAGCTGGAGAGGCTGCAGAGAGGAACATCCAACCCTTGCTTCAAGGAGGAGGGGATTCCAGAGTACCATGAACAAATAGTACCTAAAATATACTCTTAACTCCAACCTATAAGGGTTCAGCACCAGAGGCAGGGATTTTATTTTTCCTGTCGATATCAACTATCAAATCAAGAGTTTTATATCCTAGTTGTCATCCCAGATTTTTCTCATGCATTTTTAGCTTCTTGAAGAGTAATGAATTAATGGGACAGATCTGGGAAGCTAGGTCTAGATAATTCATAGCAGTAGAAGTATTGTGATCCCAAGATAGACCTGTGTACTGGGAATTAGCTCATCTTCAAGGCTCCCTGGCCACAGTATCCTAAAGACCTCTTCAGCAGTGTTCAGTCCTCGTCCCTGTTTTGCAATGGGGAAACCTGCAGCTTATTTGTGCAAGCTGGACCTAGGTGAAGTAGAAATAGCTTTTGCCATATAGACTGACAATCTTGCTCTTTGATGCAGGTAAAAGCAGTGGAGCAGAGTCATTGTCACAGTCCCTCCTTGTGGCAGGAAGGCAGGCACAGAAAATCTGCCAGGAGGAAGGGGGAAGTGTTAGAATGAGGAAAGAATAGGAACAACAATAAACAAATGTTTGTCTATGCAGTAGAGAAAATAACAAAATAATCTTGCTGTGCAGTCATCTGATTCATAGGCTTTAAGGCCAGAAAGGAGGACTGTGATGTCATTATTAGTGTCCAGTCTGGCCTCTGGCGTGTCTCAGGCCAAAGAACCTCACCCTGTCATTTCTGTAGAAACCCTTCAGTTTGAAATATATAGCACAACTGCAGGCTGTGCAGAGAATGCACTGAGAACAGCCCTGAGGAAAAGGCTGTGGGACTAGCAGATTCTTGCTTTTTCTTCAGGATTGATGAGAAGTATCTGGGTGTAGGAGGACAGGATTTAACATTGCTCTTATAGTAAGAAAGGAGTTAGAAGAAAGGTCAGAAGTGTCTGTTCCTACTAATGCCTGCTGGGCTGAGTCTTAATGGTGCTTATCCCCATGAATTAATTAGGACTTCCCTGCTCCTCCTTCTAAGGAAACCAAGTCTAAGACAAGGAGGAGGCCAAGTGTGAGAGTAGAAAGTGCCAGCATGAAAGAACTGAGTCTGATTTTCATTACTGCTTGGAAATGTTATAATTATAAACTTTATATGTATATATATAAAAATAACTTTGCTGTTTAATTGAGCGTTTTCTTGTCTGCTTGCTAGCATAGAATCAGTTCTGATCTTGTGTATGTCATTGGCTCTGTGCTGCAAAGAGCTAAATGAGCATCTCCTAGTTCAGGTACTGAGTTTTCTTCTCATGGCTATTTAGGAGTGCAAGGTACAGTGGATTTGTAGCAGGGTTATCTTTATTATAGAAGAGCTAAATGCTAAGCCTACATGGTATTCTGGTGAAGTTCATTATTTTAACACCTATTCACCAATGATTTTACAAAGTCAGATCAGCTGAAAGAACAGCAGATAAAAGTCCAGGGCAAGCCACAGGGCTGACCTTCTGATCTGCCTTTATATAGGCAATATCCTGAGAAAATAGATGTGAGTAGATGCTTTGTAGTTTGTCTCAGGCCAGTGAGGCAGACTAGGTGGTGTGAAGCCCCTTATTTCTGTTTGTAAGGCTGTGATTCCTCAGGCACAGTGTTTATGTTGGCCCCAGCTGGTCTCTAATGCAGAAAGCCACATGCTGATATGATAAGCCAGAGGAGTTCAGCAGGAAATTTTGCAGCTGGACAGGACATTTCATTGTAAAGCTTAGTTGGGGATGGAATTAAGTGCAGCAGCCATCTATGATTGCTGTGTCCACAGAGGAACAGCTTGGTTTATTTGGACCAACTCTGCAGGATGCTAAGTGGCTTCCAAGCTTAAATCTGCTGGGAGAGAACACCAAGATCTCTCCCCACATACAGCTCTTGCAAAGTGGAAAACATCAGTGGCAGTTCTCAGCCTGTTGCGTTCAGTTCCTGGCAGCGTGCTGCTGTACTGCTGACAGGAAAGGATGGCACTGTAGCCACAGAGTGGCTCTGGAGAAGCACTGTCCCAGCCTCGTGCTGCTCACCACCACAGGCAGTGCCCTACAACATTGGCTGCACCCCAAGGAACACAATTCTGCAGCTCTCAAACCTCAGCGGGGTTCACTGCAGGGAGGAGTCACCCACCTGAGAACTGGCATTTCCCACATGGATTCTACATGGCAGAGAAGCAAGCAAGGCTCCAGCAGTAGTACCAATTAACAAGAGTTGTAAATAATTGCGTGTGTTCTTGACTAGAGATCCCAGGTCTGTGTGGAATTTCCTGTCTGATTATGAAGTGGCTGAATGGGGCTGGCAGAGTAAAAAGCCAGTGAAAAAGCTGGCAGCTGCAGAGAGCAAGTAAGAATGAGAAATTTCACAATACCCAAATGCATGGATTTGCTTGTTTCTCTCTTGCTGTGATATCATCTGAAACCTAAGAAAGGCTCAGGGGATCACTGGAACTATGCATCACAGGATTTGGAAAAGTGATGCTAAATGCCTATAGGGGATCAGTTATAGAGTCATCTTCTCAAAGAACAGTGTGGGATAAAACAGGAAGCAGATTTGTCAAAAACATGAATAGTGAACAGAATAATTTAAGCAAAACCTTCAGTTTTTATGTTGACAACTTATTTTCTTGTGTCCACTTAGGAACTTGTGATAAATGTCCATTTTTATCCGGACTTCTGCTTCCTTTTTTCTTTTATTCAGCCCCAGTGTTAAGGAAAAAATGTAACACTTTCTGTTCTTTCAAGGCAAAAATGAGCAGAGTTGGATGACAGTGCTCTAGGGAAAGTGCTGATTTATGTCTTTACTTCTGTATCTCTGGGTTTTACCTCATCTAGCCTTGATCAAACCATATAATACTGAAGCATAGCTATGACATGAATCTTAATAACCATGTTCATCTGTTATTAGAAGCAATTTGGTCTTAATTGTCCTCATGTTTGACAGATTAGACCAAAATCCTCTGCCAGTATAAACTGGTATTTGCATTATGACTGCGCATATTACATGAGAGGAAGAGGAGACTTCATGCTATTTCTTCATTCTGATCTTGGTCAGCAAGAATGAGAATTGTGATTCTGGATTTTGTCACATGGATGCCAGTCCAATTTACTTGAAAAGACCCTTGTGATGCTGCAATATATTTCATGGACACTGATTTGAACTAATCACGTAGGACTCAATTTTTTAAAACTATTAAGAGTGCTCAGTACTTTTTGTGAAGAAGTCTAGGTCTGGGCTTTACACTTAAAACTGTTTCCAAGATTCTCAGGTCCCAGCTGTCCTTGTTACAGTTGAACAAAATTTTCAAACAGCTTCAGCTCAGTGTGCTCCTCTCCAAATCTAACCATTTAATTTAGTGTCTAAGAGATTAGAGATCCTTCCAACATCTGTCCTCTAGCTCTGTGTTCTCAAGCCCATTACAGGCTTTGTAGAAATTATTCCATTTAAGTGGAGACTTTAGTCAGCAGTTTATTGATGCTGCTGTGTTTTCACATGTAGACATTTCAGAGAGTTTTAAACATGATTCACTTCTGATCATAGGAAAGGAATCTATTTCCCAGGGCCCTGATGTAAATTTATTCATTACCATTTCCTATCCATGTGTTCGTGTGCCAATATTGTCTTTCAAATAGCTTTTTGCCCTCTCCAGTGTAAGCACTGTAATATATTTATACAGGGTAATTATCTCTCCCTCTGTGTGTTCATTTGCTAAACTGAATGAGACAAGCTCCTTAGTATTCTGGTTCACCATTCTCCTCCTCATCCTAGAATGCCTTTCTCAGCTCACATTGCTGCTTGAATTAATCTTTGGATATGTGGTGATCAAAACCATGCAAGACTGAGGTCTCACCACAGCCTGGTATCAAGATATTAGTTTTCCCATCTTCAGGAATTGTTTCCTTGATACATCCCAGGATCTTATTTCCTTTTGTGCCAGTGCATCAGGCCAAGTACCCTTTCAGATTATTCAAACTGTCTCTATGTGCTTGCCGTGTCCTGCCTCTGCTACGCATGCATTGCTTGTGTGGTAGGCTTGGGCCTTCAGAAGGGACATGGGGCTGAGGCAGCACATGCCAGCACGAGCACACAGGGAGGCACACGGTGCACCAGCAGAGCAGACAACTGGAGGGTGTCAGTGCATTTGTCACGCCAGCCACAGCGCCAGCGTCATCGCCCCTGTGCCTCAGGGCTGCACAGGGTGCCTCCAGCACGGCCACTTGGCCCCACAAGTGGGACACGAGGCTGGCCCAGGGCGATTCACTGCTCCTCCTCTGCAGCAGGCCATTCACCAGCCAGCCAGAATTAGGATCTGGGTGGAAAAGTTTACATAAAAGAAGTAAGGGGGGCTCTCCTGGAAGCTTTCCTTTCATGAACCCACCGCTCCTCCTCTCCCGGACTGATTTGTTTGTTCAGGCTTGGTTGCCTCCAGCAACACATTATTAGTGCTAACTATGGGGTATCCTGGGAGACCTGCAGGATTCCCTGCAAATCTTTTGAGTTTTTCATCTCCAAGGAGGAAGAGATACAAAGGCATTTCACTCTGTTGATGCAGTTGCATGTGCATTGTTCCCCTTCTTTGAGTGTTGGTGTGTCTCTTCAGCAAGTGCTGTAATTGGAATGAACAGTCTTCATCTTGCATCTTCGTCTCAGTGAATAGATTATACTTTTCTTGGTAAAGCCACCAAACTGCATTGCTTTAAAGGCTGTCTTTGAAAACATGCTTAGCTGAAGAGGTTTCAGCAGAGCTGTGTACTTATTGTTGCCCACACAGATCTGTCCTTGCTGATGGTAGATCTCAGGCTTTCAGGGTAAATCTGGCCTTAAGATAAACACAGATTATATTACACATGAGCAGTTTTCCTTGATTTAGCATGGCTGCAAAGGCAGTGAAGACACAGTGACATGGATTAAAAACATGGGTAAGTTCTCAGGGCTCTGCTAAGACCATGTGTCTCTGCTAAAATCAATGCCACTGCAAATTCTTTAGATATAACAAGTGTTATGAGAGCTTCCCCACGATGTGATCAAACTCTGCAGGTATCCTTTTGATCTCTGCTTGGTTTGAAATTACAGGACTCAGCTTCAGCTCCTTTGGCTGTTCAGTGTCCCAGGTTTGCAGGGACCAGCCTATGTGTCACAGCACAGTTCAAACATCATGAAGAGCACTTGATTTCCTGATTAGTCACGTATGTGTCCAGAGATGGACAGCATCAGATGAACTGATCTCCCAAAAAGGTCAAGGCAGCTTAGCTAAGAGAGGTCAGTGCTCCAGTAGATAAGGCATCAACAACAGATGGCATCTCAATAACAGAGCAGTCAGAGGCAATGGACATGAGGGTTCTCATGTCCATTGTCATGTCAGTGATGGGGGGCTATTGAGAGAGCAAGGGAGTTAGGGAAATCAGAGAAGGTGGTTTGAGTGTGGTCTACTTTCACCAGGTGATTCAGTTGCCAGGAGACTCATATGTTATAAAATGGTGACTGAGGCTTCAGCCCTGTCCTCTGTCCCCCTGCCAAGCTGATCCAGGTCTGCCAGAGGGTGGGAGACTATTGAGGCAAAAGGGTGAGCTGTGCTCTGCTGAGATTGACAGTCCAGCTGCATCCACAGAACAAAACCAGTTTGTCTCACATGTCTGAGCAACCCAAACCTGAACTAATGGAACAAACAGGTGTGAAAGGAGAAGGGTTTTGCCAGAGCCAGTAGCTCCTTCTCTGTTGGATAAAAGGAAAAGCAGGTCAGTAGAAATCAACCCATCCCTCATCATATAGCAGGGAGAAGAGTCACTCTTCAATGAGCAAAGGCACTTGAGATTAACCTGATAATTCCTGGATCGTTCTCAAGCAGCATGGGACCAGGACCCAGGAGGCTTCTCCTGCTAGACATGGAAACCCTCTTGATACCTTTCTCCAGGGAAGAAGTAAGGGGGAAGAAGATACAAGGATAGATGACTAGGCTATACTTTTTCCACATTTGAATTATCTTTTAGTGAACAGCTTTAATCTCCATGCTCCAGCTCTCAAGAAAAGTTTCAAGGTGGTTCAAGGTGGCTCTTGAGCCTTCCAGCTGCCAGTGCTCCAAGAAATGCTCTTTAACACACACGGTCCTTTTTCCCTTTCTTCACTGTGGGATTTTCTCACTTCCTATCCATTTTTTTCTTTTCTAGGGGCTGCTCTACTTCTATTTCTCTCCAATTTAAAATAACTTAAAGTCTTTAAAGCTTTGATGTCCCTGGCATCACTTTGTTTCTAGTGGGTGACCTGCTGCATCCTGCATTCACTTCTGGCAGGGAAGATGAGTAAAGGGACTCTCCTTCCCCTTTACTTGGCAGACAGCCCTTCTGCATGCCAAAGAATTTCTTCATGATCTACTTCAGAACTTAAATTTCTCTTTGTTGACTGGATAATTGAAGTAGCAAAGTAATGGCAGTCTTTGAGAAAATACATACCAATTCTAGCAACAGCTAATGCTTTACTGGAGTGCCCTGCAGCATCATTTAAATTTCATCAGTGACGATAATTTCTGCACCTTACAGGAATCTAAAGCTGCAATATTTCCCTAGACATTTTCTATTTTGTATGGTGCTGTAAGAGTTTGACTCTTACACCTGGATTTCTAGCATTGCACTAAAAAAAGCATATTATCTTTAAAACTCAATTTTATGGATGAAAATTTTGTGGTTTTTTCTAACTTCATTAAAGCATTCCCTCACCCCTCAAAAGAAAAAAATCTTTATTTTCTATATTTAAAAACTATGAGTAGTGTTTGAGTATAGAAGTTTTCACTTAAATTAGCATAAATTGGGAGGATGCCAATCAAGCTGATGAACAAGTTTTGGAGGCAAGGGGTCTCTGCATGACATCATAACCACCTAGAGTCCCCCTGCAATAGTCTAGAGAGACATATAATACAACCAAATTTCCAGAGTCACACTGAGCCTGTCACCTGCCTGAAATGAAAGTGTCAAATATATTCTTGTGCCCTTTTTAATCTAATTGTCTAGTAATCATCATGAGGTAAATATTCCTCACTATCTTTCCTGAAAAGTCTAAGAACTTAACACTCCCTATATATTTTTTGAGTTGTTTGTTTCAAAAGCCTTCAATCCCAGTTCTATTTGCAAATGCAGTATTTTGGGGTTTTTTTCATAAAAGTGGAGCTGGCTTTGCAATGTGTTTAATAAAGTCAGTTTCCACACTGACTATGTGCAACCAAAAGGGAAGATGTTTAAAAAGAAGAAAACACTATGGTGAATATACCGTAATGGTCTCCCAAATTATATGCTACATCTGCCAATACAGTTTACTTTAAAGTAATTTTCAAGTCGACACTTCTACAAAACAGTGAACAAATGGTAAAAATGGTGAAAATACAACTTTTGTTAAAAAATAACTGCTAGACTCACTAAGGCAGTGAACTATGGCCATGGCATGTTTTGAGCTATCTCTGTCTTCTGAATGGCAGGTCTGTTGAGCACTATAAGGATAAAATAATTTTTAATTCCTGTGATGAGGTAAGATGGTGGGCACAGTGAAGATCCTCTGACATAATATTCTACTCTGTGTTTTCTCCCACAGAAATTTGAATACAAAGGCTGCCTTTATCAATTGCATGGGTTTTTTCCCCCCTCAGCTTCTCATACTTTATAATTTAGCTATGAATTTTAAAGAATGGAGCAGAGATTAGAAATTAGCACCCTTTGTGTCCTATTGAAAGCACATCAACCCCTCCTCCTTAGACACTGCAAAATTCCTTGCTAATAAGGCTGACTGAACAAGTCTTCATTAAACTGCATGTTGCTGGGCTGGAGAATTTGTCTCCACCAGCCATTCAGACCATGACCTGGACAAATCAACCGTGATGCCTCAGATGTGAAAAGCCTTTGCTTGGCTTCTCACGTTTTGAACACAATTAGTAGCTCTGCAACTCATCCCTTTGGCCAAGGTAGAGTCACTCTGTCCCTTGCTGTAACTACTGGTCTTGAGGTAAGTCACTCTGAGAATTCCTCAAGTGATTCAGTAGAATGGGATTTTAACCATGTAATTCCCAGTCCCGTGGAAATGCGTGGCAGGTGAGAATAAAGCTGATTACACACAGCTGGCACAGTCATTCTGTGCTGGCAGCCTAATAGGAAATGTAATTAGACAAAATTTCCACTAAATTGGGGTAAAGAAACTGATTATGCAGTATGTCTGTCACTAAGGTGACTGAGGCTTCTCTCAGCTTCCAGCCACTGTGGTCCAGATGTTTACCACCTCTTCATTCAACCAGGAGTAAGTTACAATAGATGTGACTTTTGTGTAACATGGCAGAATGCACGAGTCTTTAATTAAAAATCACCTTCCACTTGAAGATAAAGTTATTATAAATTATACAAATAAAGGAGACAGCTTTTTGTAATAGTCATTAAAGGCCTAGGAGCTGTTTCACAAATATGTAACTCCTTGAGCATGTCAGAGTTTGCTTTGCTCCAGAAGAATGAAAGGCCAAAGTTTTAAGCTGTATTTCCTCTTCATAAATCCTGAGGACTGTGCATTTACTTTGGCACTGGTTTTGCTGCTTCTTCAAATTATGTCTCTGTTCCCTTCAGTGTTACTGCACTGAAGAAGTGGTATGTCTTCTACTCATTATGGTCAGGAGTTAAGATTTCAGATTTTTTACCTTGGATGCTGGTTGAAGCCTTTCTCTGTTCTGTGCCTGAAAGTCACAAGGCAGCAGAAGCACACAGCAGGGTGGGCCCAGGTACTCTCTCTTTCTGTCTGTCTGTGCATATAATTATCTGTATTTCTGTATATGTGTGGGGATGTGCATGTATACATACTCTGATTTGTGAATTCTTGCAAGACTTCAAACAAAAATCTCAGTTGTGTTTTTTGTTGGGAGGGATGGATAAACATCAGACCAACCCAACCAAGTGGCTCTTCAGTCAGACAGGCCTTAGCAGTGCCCTGTGTTCCCCCTGGCTTCCTTACCCACCCCATCCCTCTCTGTGCACACAGATCCTGGTCTCCTCAGCCACAGCACAGATTGCTTCACAGCAGCAGGAGAAATGTTCTCTGTCAGTTGGAATCCAACCAGGATGTGAGGAGAATAGCATTCTCAGACACTTCTGAACCAGCCTTCTCTTTGGGGCACAGAGCTCCTGCCTGCAGCTCAGAGGCCAAGAAGGGCTTGGTCACTTGTGACAGGAGGTACATCTGAAAGTATCCATTTCAAATGGATTTAGATGGCAGGCATGGTTAGGACACCCTTAGGGTTGAAGGAGATATCTCTCAGAGTTCTCAGCATGAGAACTGGACCAGCTGGACAGTGGTCTGCAGCCTGTGAACTTGTCTACACATTTTTCTTCTCACAGACCTTAAATGCTCATTGGCAAAATGCTGCTTCAGGCATGTGGATTTATGTAACAAGCAGAAACTCATCAGAGACCATGTCTCGTAGATTTCCCAGGTATCAGTGGGTTGGGCTATTCATATTTTCAGTCACGAGAAGCTGTATTTAGCTCTGACTAGTGCCTGAATTATGCCATGTGTTATATAGCTGAAGAGTATCTGGCTTTCAGTTAATCTTTTCTCCTAATGTATTTTGATGCCTTTCATTCTCTATGTGGTGTTTTATTGCTTTGATCATATCCTGGCCTAAACCATCTTGTCCTGCTAGGATGATACTAGAGAAACCCATTCTGGACTACTGAGCTTTAATTTTGCCATCTCTTCCTCCCAGGGAAAGGATACTGGAATAGCAACTGTTCAGAATTAATGGTTGCAAGATAAATTATAAACACAAGTCAAATGCTGCTGACCAAGGATTGTGTTCAGTCTGAGCTTGGTTCCCTCTTTCTCAACTGTTTTGGGATGAATACAGGCCAGCAGTGACAAGATACTGCTCAAGAGCAAGTTCTTATCTGTAACCTATGCCTCAGGAAATAGAGTTGAAACAGACTTTCATACAGCTTTCATATTTTGTAAGGATGAATAGGAATAAAATAAAGAGGAATGTGAAGTGTGATCAAAATTACACCTTCTCAGGGGTAGCTGGGAGAATTTAGAGACCCCTCAGGAATTTGCTCTGCAGTGAGATCCATTAGGCTGCCAAACAGGCCCCAGCAGTAAAAGCTCTGTTAGATAGCTGTCTACAATACTATCTGCCAGAGGGGTGTCAGACATGCAAAGGACAATCTTAGAAGTGCTGAACTAGACACACAATATTTATCAGCTGTTTTTTTCTGTAGGGGTTGTTGGGAAGGTATTGTGGCCACGCTGGATTTTGACTGAGCTTCCATCAAGGTCCAAGATGGGGTTTTGACAGACAGAACCCAAACTGGCAGTAGCAGGGTGGGTAGGATCCTTCTCTAGGATGAGAGATGTGAAGTTCAGGTTGAGCTCTTGTGTAAAGAAAAACAGAGTTGAACTTAGGTTTTGAGACATTCTGCTTAGAGGTAATAACAGCTCTATAGTGCATGTATTTTTGGAAAGCAGATTTTATTTCTTTCCCCACAAATCTGATTCAGTCCCTATTTTGAGTTTATTAATGTGCACATTTTAAAAGTTGGGGGTTTTTTTATTAGACAAAAGGTCAAGGGACTGCCACCTCAGGAGGAAAAAACCTGTTTCCTGAGAAACAAGCTTGCCTCAGTATGTCTATGACATCCCAGCACCCCATGCAGTGCTCTGTCATGGTGGCCAGATTAATTATGGACCCTAATTGGGAACAAGAAACAAAAGAGGGAGTCTAGAGAAAGATGACTTCATCTCCCTGCTCATCTTACATTACTGTTCCACACAAAAAGATGGAGGCAACAGGCCGAACAGCAAACAAAACTATCTACATAGAGTTTTCCCTTGGCTGAGGAGAGACGGTAAAATGGGAAAAGGAACACCGTTCACCTGGAAAGTCACAAGAGCAGGTCTGAGTTTTCATCTTTTCCAGCCAGCATGTTTGTTTAAGCCCACACTTTTAAAAGTTTTTGTTCATGCAATTTGTCCTTGGGCTAATTTCTCCATCTCATTCTGCCTTAGCCTCAACTTGCTGTAAGCCTGGGAATTTTTAGCCTCCCTGAAAGCAGTTTTTTTTTTACACTGACAGAGAACTCCTTGTCTGCTACATGAAGTTGTTACAACAAGGTGTGGGAGGGAAGTGAGGCGTGACGGTGTTGCATTAAGGGACAGCTTCACAGTTGGCAGACTTGGGGGGATTGCAAAACAAATGTTCCGGTTCTTCCATTAATTATTTAATTTCAGATGAGTAGTATAGGCTCAAATTGGCAAAGGCCTAGACAGATAGGCTGACACAAGTGAGGCAGCATGTGGCCATTCCTAATTGACTAGTTGTTTGGGGTTTTTTCTGAGAAATGGCATCTAATCACTGATTCTGACTCCTTGCCTATCAACACATACCTGTCCCTCTAGTAAGGCAATCGTGTCTCTTTGGCAGGCTGGCAGGCACCAGCTTTGTTGAATGCTGTTTGGCACCTTTCCCACAGGAAAGACTCATGCAGTTGTCCCTGCAGTTCCTGTTCACATTCATTGCATCACCTACCCTCACCTTCTTTCATCATTTAATTCACAATCAACATTATACCAACACCCAGAAGCAATAGCTTGGCCTTTTGTTTTTGGTTCTGCACTCTGCCACACTCCACCATTCAAACCATAAAGCCATTTACCTTCTGTGGGTAATTTCATGTACTTAAAATTATTTCTATACTAATATAATTTAATGGGTAAATGGCAAATCAATAGCTTTTCTGTACACCAGGTACTTTTTGGCATTACTCTGCTCGGGGCAGAGGTAAGGGCAAGGAAAGAAAAAAATACAGGCAAAACCAGGACATTTGGGAATACCTAGAAGTGTATTTGGCAGGTGGAGCACTCTGTTGGGGGAGATGGCTGTTTGGTAGGTAGGTTGGGTCTCCTTCTCCTTCCTTTTATGGCAAGAACTGGTAACAACTTCCGGGATCATTAAGTCTAATTCCTGCTATCACAAATGGATGTGTCCTGTTATTGGTGTCATTAATTTGTTTTGCTTGGTGTTTAAAAACAGGTGGTTTATTCCTTTCATTTTCCATATGTAAGACTGCACTGGAATCTCATATCCTTCCAGTGACCAAAAACCACCCTCGAATTTCTGTCCTTTAGTTTGAGAGAGACACTTGTCTATGATTGAAAAACATAGGAAAATGTTTCTAAGGAGATTAGGAATAATTGGCTGACTGAGTTCTTTAAGGTGTGGTATGTGCTTCGCATTTAAAAGTTATCTCTATATTTACCCAGCCTGGAGTAAATCCAAAACAGTTCACCTGAGAGGACAAAAGGAAGTCCCAGTCCTAAAGCCAGCTGGTGACGGAAGAGTTAACGGGACACAGTGGTTCCCATGCTGACACAGGGAGCAGCCTGCTACATTTCTGCAAGGTGATCAGCTGAAATATTTGGCAGTTTGGCTTAGTTTCGCCAAAAAAACGCAGCTTTTTTACGGGAGGAAGAAAACCCAAAACTTCGGGAGTTTTGTCCGGCGGAGTTTAACGTGAAGCTCCGCTCCCTTTCCGCCGGCTGCTCCCCGCCTGTGTGTCCGTCTCCCAGCTCCGGCGTTTCTGGGTGTGCC
>VZTB01006146.1:1602255-1641554 GCA_013397245.1 Thryothorus ludovicianus | reverse complement strand
GGGGAAATTCCCTTAATTTATGTTTTAACTCTAGGGGAGAGAGGAGAAAAATAGTTCTGGCTTCTCCTAAGTGATGATGAAGAAGGAGAGGGGTCATAACTAGGTTTTTTTGGGGTTTGGTAATTGCTTCCTGATGCGTCCTGAAACTATTCACAAGGAGACTGGCTCGCCCACAGGACTGGCATGGTTTTTATCCCTGCACAATCAGGCTGCTGCCAATTGACAACTGTTCAGATCACATAATGAGAGATCTGGGTTTCAATTTGCTTCATGAGTGAACCAGTTTTCATATCCAAAGTCATCAGAGTTGACCCCAAGAAACAGTTTTGCTTAGATCCAGCTCTGAGAAGTCAAGTGCAGATTTGCCAAGTGTCAATAGATACCTTGTTTTCTAGAGTTTCCCCCTTATTCTTTGGTGTGGTGATGATGGAGAAATTTTGGGGGGAGGATACTGCTGAGTTAGTAAATACAGGATTTAATCTTGCAAACTGTCAGCATTTCTAGAGATTAAAATTCTGGTTCATATAAACACACTCCCAGTACATTCTTTTTTCTTGTCTCAAGCAGAAACATGCTTTCCTGAAGCCAGTGGGAAGGCAGAGTTCTTCATGACTTTAAGTGCTCATATGTGTGCTTCTGAACAAAGCCTACAAGAAATGCTATTCCATGTGTGAAGTTAAATTCAAACCTTTCCATGGGTTGCATGTCCTTGTCCACATGACTGGCCTTTTTGTTCTTGCCATTTGACCTTGATGTGACCCAGATGAGTGGTACAAATCTGCAAACTGAAAAGATGCAGTGCAAAAGATCAGAATACATTGCAGTCCTAAATGAGTTTAGATATTTATTCTAGACTTGTTAAGCTAGTGGAAGTCCGCTGGTGGTACTTTCTTATCTGACAGCGATTTCTGACATTTCATATAAGTCTTTTATCCAAATAGACCAATGGCCAAAAATTTCCCCTGCCCCATTTTCATTAAATACTAAAGCAATTTTGCAGCATTATCTCATGAAGAAAAAAATCTCTTTTCCTAGGACATGATCAGTGTTTGAAATGTTAGAATAGAATGCTCACCAGTAAGCTGAGCAGTCATTCTTGTCCATAGCAATGTTGTTCTTAGGTAACTCCTGTTAAATTTTCTCCACCAGTCAGTGCCACTATGTAAGATACTGATTTCAGGTATTTTGATTACCTGTTAAGTGTTGCCCACTTATTTCTTGAATGTTCATTTGATCTTTTTTGTGGGTGGGAATACATTAAAATACATATTTTATAATCTAAGTACCTTTTGTTTAAGCTCAATAAAGTCCTCATTTTATTAATTCCATGTTCCTCATTTCTCTAATCTTGTTGTTTCCTCTGGGCAGACCTCAGTTCTTTCAGGACTCTTCTGCAAAATCTCACATGGCCCTTCAGAAAGCTGAGCTTTGTTTACAGGGCACAGCAGCTGTGGGGGCCCTGTTGTTTTCCTTCACATTAGTCACATTCTGTGCTCAGCTCTTGTCTCTGGCGCCACCACCAAACCAGCTACGCAGTTTGGTGACAGAGGCAGTAACGCTTCTTATCGAACTGTCCATACCTTTTTTTTTTTCCTCCCTAATCTTGCCCTGTGCCCTGAAGAGATCTGTTAGGTCCCTTCCACACTGACAGAATGCAGAAGTCTGTTTCCACTTAAGCTTTCTGTGGTGTATTTTGTACAGGGATTGTCCTGACATTATTGGAGCTCCACCCTATCCAGCCCTAGTACCCTGCCTGATTCCTGCTTTGGTGCCTCAGGACAGAAATTTTCAGGATTCTCTGTTCCTTCCCTCTCTACATTCCCAACAAAGGAATGGTGAGCATCATTTGGGGATGAAACAGGACACACAGCTAAGACTAGGTGGTGATGAGGGTTGCTAAGACTTAAAAGTTATAAAAGACATCAGTTTTCTGAGAAGTTACTCAGGGCTAGCATACAGAAATTTGCACCTTGTGTACTCTGTGTTTTGCCTCCAGCCAGAATCGTAGCTTGGATTGAAGATGCCTGTTAAAGATGAAAAGTTGGGAAGTTAAAATCAGCAAAGAGGACCAAAGTATAGGTTTCTTCTTCACTTCTCACCACAGTGCTGTGATAACATAATGAGTTACATCTTTCCATTCTTTTCATGTGTGTCATTTTGCTGAGACTTTCACACTTAACAGAGTCCCATGCCTTTCCGTCCACTGTAATCACACCAACATGGTCCAAGGGAGGGAGGAAGAAATTGCTGGTTGGATCATTTCTGTTTGGCTGCTTCTGTGGAGTGACCCTGAATAATCCTGTGTACTGTGGCAGCTACACACACACAAAAAGGAAAAACTCCAAATGACATAAGATAGGCAACAGCCCAGAATTTGGTTCTGTTGATTTCCTGCAATTGTGAATAGCTGCACAACAGCTGGAGTTTTATGGTGGGAGCCTGGACTGGTCGTGCTGAGGGAGTCTCAGACCTGGAGCAGATTGTGTGGAAAGGGGGGAATGGCCTCATCAATCACAGCAATATATCGTAAAAGAGCCAGTCTGTCATAGCAGCCTCCCAGGCTGGTCACAGCTGCCCTGAGGCTGGAGATGACATGCTGATAACACCACAGGATGATAACAAGCCTCTCAGAGGCTGTATAGCAGGACTATTAATTAAAACTATTTGGATGAACAAGCTGACAAGTTTTCTGTCTTCCACCCTCCTTGGGAGTCCTTTTGTTGTTTGTATACAATGGGTGAGCTGGGTCAACTCAGTTATTTTCTAGAGTTGGCTGAAGTTGTTGATGGAACGTCAGACTGGCAGGGCAGGCACAAACTTTGCTGGTGCAGCCATGCTTTTCATAACACTCTCCAAGACAACCCCTGTAGCATCACTTTTTTTGGATGGGCAAAAACTGAGATCAGTGTCACTGTAAAGGAGGCTGGAGTTAGGTTACCAGTAGTGGGAATATTTCTTCCTACTATGTTCTAAGTTGTGCTCAACATATATCCAAAACACTTCTTTAAAGGCATCAAGAGTTGAAAACTGGTAATGCAGCATCCTGACTCAACCCTGCAACCACCTTAGCAACAGCCTAGTATGAATTTTGAAGACAATAACAGAAAAATAACCAAATAAAGTGGTGCCTGTCTGACTGTAAGAAGCATGTTTCACGATCTGTTGCTGCAAGCATTTGCTTTCCTAGGTCTTGGTAAGGCTTTTTCACTTGCCTCCAATATTTTTTGATGGATTCCTCCCAGCCTGTGGACAGTACCCTGTTTCTCAGGCTTTGGGAGGAGTAAACAGGAGGAAGCAAAGGCCCAGTGTTTCTCCTTGCAGTTCACAGCCAGCCCAGTATGTAAGCATTGAGCCTTAGCTGTTTACTCCAGTTTCTCCACCTTTCTCTTTGTTTTCATTCAGATACACTTGCTTGCAGTGGCCAGTGCTCAAAGAACTACCTTGACACACACAGGTTTCGTTCTCCCAAGAGCCACAGCTTCTACTCTCTACAATTGTTTTATTCCCTACAGGAGCTCCCTTGCTTGTTCCCTTTATCCTGTAGGGTTCTAGAAAACACACAAGCTTTCACATGACTTATGATAGTCTATTTGTCAAACATGCATGACAACAACCATTAACACTTCCCATTACATCAGTATTTTTGCTGTGCTACAGGAGAAAACTTGTGGAGCAGAGGCCATAAATTGCTAGCTGAAGGTCACTTAGGCAGTCACATGGTTCAGATGTGGACTTTGGCAGTCCATTTTTGTGTCATATCCTTTGCATCATCCTGCTTCTCAGGCATCCTAAATTCATTTTTATTGAGGGTGTGGGTGTTGAGCTGGCAGGTGCATCTCCAGTGATATCTATATGGGTCAGGCGTTACATGTAGATCAGGCTGTCCTTTCTGTTTTCTCGCACTATTTCTGGCCAATTACCTTCAGTTCTTGGTGTTATGTGTCAAGAATCCCTCCAAAATTAAAAAAAAAGAAAAGAAATTTAAAAATAAATTAAGATACACGTGGCCTTGTTAATAGCTCTGCTCACCTTTACATTGAGCACCTCACCTGTTAGCTCATAAAACTTCCCTGTAGCCTGAAGCTCACATACACTTTGAGTCAAGAAGAACTGGCCAAACTTGCTACTCTCGTGCAGTTACCATGGACTTCTCTGCATTTTAAACAGAAAATGTTTGCATAACAAGCTACAGGGATGAAAAGTATTAGCATTAGGCAGAAGTTGAGCACTGCTGTCTTCCATAGTTTATAGCTATGTATCAGCTGTGTTGTCTATGAAACATACTTGTCTTCACAGTTCACCAGGTAACTAAATTTTTAAAATGTATAACTGAAATTGAAGTTTCCACAGAATCTTACATTAGAAATTTCTAAACGAGTCCTTGGGTTTGTTTTAAATACCAGCAGTGACATGACGTGTAAATCATTTTGATATTGCTCAGGGTAAAGGTAGTGTATAAATATGAGATTACCTCTTGACCGCATGACCTGAGATATGCAGACATATCTGGCAGACAGGATGTGAGCTGCTGACTTGATATGATATAAAACTTGATCCTGGGAAATGCCTTGGGCACAGGAATGAGGAAGTTAGTGCTACTATTTTTAAATGTTGTGAGGAGACAGAAGTGTTTGCAGTCGTGCATTTTGAAGATGTAAAATATCCTGTCTCTTTCTAAATGATGTGCAGTGTTTATTTTTGTAAGCAGTGGCTTGAGCACTGGTACAGGCTTATTCAGCATTCCTGCGTAGTGACTTGTCTTTTTTTGCTAAAGAATCAGCACAAGGCTGAGCAGATAGTTGGGGTGACACTGGCTTCAGCCATGCATGAGCTGCCCACCTAGGAATCAGAGAACTAGTTATTTTGCATTGACCATCAAGTTGTCATCAGCTGATGTTGCCATTTGTGGTCTCTACCAGTACAGTTTCTGAACTGATGGACTGGCAATAGCAAACCCAGAGTGTTTCAGTCAGTTAACACACGTGATGGTTTCCTGTCTTGGATTTTCCTATGGCTATGGGAACATTTCTCACATTTATTCAGCAGGGCCAGACCTATGCATTACTGCAGCAGCCATTTGAATCCATAACTCAGTGCATAAAACCACAGTGTGTTTGCTATCAAAGGTTATGCTGCTCGCTGGGACCCCAGATTCTGAGTGGATCCATTAGCTGGCACATTTCCCCCTGCAGTCTGACACTGCAAATGTCAGGCTTGTTCACCGTGGTATTACCTCAAGTACTCAAGACAAAACTAACAAGGTCTGCAAACCTCTGTATTTTGTTACTGGTCCATCATATATTGCTTGAAAAGTTATGGCATAACGGAGTAATGTATTGTCTGTGTATGAGAGATTTATGTGATTGCCTTTTACAAAATAGAGCTTGTTCAATGGATGGTAGCATCAGTTCCTCCAAGATGGACTGGGATTGTCTTTGCATTTAGAGGGCTGGCTGCAGATTTATTCTACTTGCCAAATACCAACTTCATGAAGCATCCTAGGCTTGCAGACACATTTCTCTTTCCTTATCCACTCTCATTTCTTCATTAGGTCAATAGTTTCATCTCAGTGGTAGTTTCACTATTGAAGGATATGTTGTGTGTGCTCTGGATTAAAATCAGAGAGGAAGGCAGACATCTGTAGAGAGAAGCAAAGTCCAAAGTACATTGAGCAAAACAGTCTTCATTTGTCTTTGCTAAAGTACTTTTAAAGGAACCACTTTTGAAAAATGTTGAGCATCTCTTGTTCTTCTCGTTTGCTCCTTGTTCTCCTTTTGGATAAAAGATGAAGTAAGGTGATTCATTCTTCTGCAGAGAATCTCTCATTCTCTTATTGATCTCTCTGCTGGAACAGGTTCAGCTTGGTGTTTTTCCAGCTCTGCTGTGTCCCTTCACACACCGGCTTTGTCTTGCCTTCCAAACTGGGAGTGTAAGTAAGCCCCTGGCAGTAGCAATGACTAAATCTAGGGTGTAGTCACTGCCTTGGTAACCTCTGGGCCGAGCACACCTTGCTGAGAACACAGTTAGATGACATAGCAGTAAAAATATGTCAGTCATATCTGTGCCATGTCTTCAGGGGTAGAAACGAAGGTGCTTTGTAATGAATCATGTAGGTATCTTACTTGTTAAGATATTCACTTTATGAATATACCTGTTTGTTTAATAGAAATAAATTCTCAGGTAGAAGAAGGAAGTTTTAATCTTTTCTTCACCACTTAGGTAAGATCTGTTCACAACTTGGCTCTAATTATAAACAAATAGTACTATGCCACATGTAGTATGTGAATTCTTTGAACAGGCATAGTCTTGTCTAAATCTTGTAAGTATCATGAACATTTCTTCCAATCATATCAGTGTTAATGTACCACCTTCTGGCCAGCTAATGCAAACACATGAACTGATCTTCAGGAGCTTTCCTGATCTGTGGCTCTCAAATGGGCTAAATCAAAAAGCCTCTTTTTCTGTAATAGTTCGGGACCCATTCACTACCGTTGTGTTACACAAGAGAAGAACTCCACTCTTTTAAGTATGTAAAGAGAACAAAAAGTGTTTATTTCAATTTGTTTTTAGAGTAGCCATCTTTACTGAAAAAAAAACAACAAAGCAAGCTATGTTTAAGTGAAAAGCAGTGCTTTTACTTGGAGTATGAAATGTTTTATAGCTATGACTAGGAGAATTTTATTCCTTTTAAAAAGTAATTGCCCCTAACATGTAATTCCTGCCTGATGTAGAGATGTAACAGTTTCTTCAAGACACTGACAACCTTGTCCATTACTTGCATGCACTATGTCTAATTTGAAGTTTACTGTTCAGATGATAAATTGGTATGAATTGGAGACACAAGCACTTACACTTCAAAGCTATATATCTCTCAGCTGCAATGTTCTGGTGATTTTTGGATAGGCTGTATGCTTTGTTCTTGACTGTAATTCTGTCTAGGAGTATTGGTACACTAAGTGTTTACAAGCTGAAAACTAAGCAGTAGATCTGGAAAGAACATTTTCTGGATATGGGTGTCTTCTGCACAAATCTAATTTATCAGTTTTGTGCAGTGTGTTACAGATGCTTGGTTTTGTCTTAAGGCTAGCCAGATACTTTTGGATTTCTTAGGACACTACAGAACATGCATGGAACTTTTATAAAATGGCAGCCAAGATCTAGTACAAGAGAAAGGAGAGTTCACTCCTCTTCTGTGTACACATACTATGAATGGCTGAAATATTTTTTCAGTTATTCCAAAGCATATCTGACACGCTAGTGGTATGGAATTTTTTTTTATGAACCAGAGTTTAAACGACTCAATAAACATAACACAATAAAAATATTGAGTATTTTTAAATTAAATCACTCAAGAAAGTTCTACACTGCAAACTAATTTTGCTCTCTTGAAAATTTTCTTTATTCAACAAAGAGTGAAAGGGCTCTGATTGAATTAATTAGTTTCTCCAGTTGAATAAACAGAGAAGAGGAAAATGATTGATAGCTTCCTGCATGGTGCAATGAGACTTACAACTGTAACTACTGCTGTTCTGGTAGTGTGAAACCAGTGTCTTAATGGTCAGTTCAGTCTTGTTTGTTGGGAAGATGCTCCTTTCCTTCTTCAAGCAGCAAGGGCTGGTGTGAGTGGAGGAGACATGAAGCAAATAATTCCAGGCAATGAAGCACTGTAAGCACAAACTATTGAAATACAGTAGTCCTTCCTTCCCAAAAACACAGACTTCTGTGGAGAGAGATAATTGTTAGAAAAAGTCAAAACATCAATGGAAAAAATCAATAGAAACTTCTAGGGTCCTTTAAGGTAGTACTTAAAGAACTGTCCTTTTCAACAATTTTTTTGCAGTATGAAGGCTGCTGCAACCCAGCTCTGAGATCTGAGTTATCATTTTTTTTGTATTTAATCTTCAGCTTAGTATCTGCATGATGGCTTACATTTAAAATGAAAAATAGCAGTTCTTATAGAGACTCATGGGGATAAATCACTTGAACCTAGATGAAATTCATTGTGTTTTAAATAGATCTGGAACATCCATGATATAACTTCTTTTTAGCTTCAGATGATTTAACTTCTTTTCACAATTAAGGTTCTTTTAGGACTTATGATGAATTTGCAATTGTTAACCAAGCAACAGGCATTGTATTTAAGTAGTCACTAAGCCACTGCTGGGAACAGTCTATGTAGTGTTACTGTAGTATGGATTTGGGATGCACCTACATTAGGTTTAAGCAGGCCAGATTTACATGGCCTAAATTTAGACAATTGTGTTCAAAGAGATGTGATTTGGCAGAGTATTATGGATTGAAAAGTTACCTAAGGATGAATTCATTCAACATGACCTGAGAAGTCAGGCAAGTGGGAGGAGAATGAATAAGAGGAAACTGCAGAGATCAGATCTGTGACTTCAGTCTTTTCATCTTGCACCTTCTCCTGGTGCTTTTTTAGTCTGTGGTGATTTTGAAATGTCTCTTGTGCCATGAGACCTAACTTTTGTACGAACATTCCACATGTTGAAGAACTGAATTGCTGTTAATTTTTTGCATATGGTGTGTTCAGTAGCAAGAGCAGAGGGCACAGCCTGTGTGAGTGGCTCTTCTACATGCCAGAACTTGCAGAAATGCTCAAAAGTCTGAGGAATGCTTAGAGATGTATCTTGCAACCTGTTGCGTGTTGGTGGTCAAGGTTTGGAATTTTCCAGCTGCCCTCTAAAATCTTCTTGAAAAGAGGCAAGGTGGGTGCCTCTTCAGTCTCCAAAATCTGTTCTGAATCTGTTCATGGGAAGAAAGTGTCCTGCAAGGTTGTGAGAGGACATTTCTTAATGTTACCACACACTAACTGATAGCAAAAGTACCTGGGAAGCATGTGGATGTAATAACTGCCATCCTCACAGGGATTTCTTCCATGCAGAATAAGCAGGTAGAACCCTTCTGCTGGCGAAAAGTCTTCTGTGCTTTGAGCTGTGTACTCCTGTAACTGGTTTCCATGCACTTTCCTACTGTATGTTTATGCTGCTCTCTGCAGCAGTAACAGATTTGACCTTCTACCATTAACAGAGCTGTGATAAAATGAAAGCTGGCAAAACCAGGCTTGTCTTCATAACTTCTACTAAACCTGAGAGTCTTTTCAAGTGCACAGATGAAGCAGAACTATTAATTGAATCAGTTTATAGGTTTATGTCCACTTCTGTGGCATTTACCCACTTACACTGTGTTCTGTGAGAGTCCTAGAATTATGCTGGATACTGAGGTACAGAGGAACAGTGTTCCACATGTAACACTTTCATAGTCAGGAATTAGAAAAAATTGGGAAGAAAACCAGAAGCTGTGATGTGATGTGATGTGATAGTGATGCTTTCCCAGAGCCACATATGAGGCTGGTATCAAGGCTGGAAATAGGAGTCCAGTTTTACCACTTCAAAGGGATGGCCCATTCACTTTAAATGTCTTTTCAATTATGACATCTCTCTTGGTAAGATCAGAAACACGACAGACTGCCCCAAAAAAATGTGCCCAGACACAGTTGTTTGACTTGGATGTGGAAAAGCAAGAAAATTACCAGATATGGAATCACAACCTTTGTTATGGAGACATAACTGCACAACAGCCTGGTCCTTGATTTCTTCCAGACTCTGTCTACCTGCATTTTCTGCTTTTCTGTAATTGCTGTAATACAGACACCACAGGTTTTATTGCTGGCAACCTCATGACCTGGCTGATCTTCCAAGACCAAGTCTGTACACCAGTGTCTGGTGGACTGTATGTAAAGAGCCCTAGGAGAGATCCAGCTGTGCCTACAGAAATCTTAGCAGTGCTTGCTTTGTCTGAGTTGCTGGTATAGACTACATCAGGGAAGTCAGGACCCCTTTGGAAAGTGTGACTGACATATGAAGAGTATGCCTTCACTACAGACTAAAGTTCAAAGAGCTCTCCGAAATATATGTCAATTAATATATTCAGGCAACAGGAACAGTCATCCCATGAAGCCCTGAGCTAACTTGTCTCAAGAGACAAAATAGATGAGTACTCAGAAATTTGAAAATTCAGGCATTTCTGAAAAGTTGTTAATTGAAAATTCAGGCAATTCTGAAAGTTGTTATCTGCCTTTCTTTTTTGAAAGGTACATAATACTCTCAGATTTTCTTCCTACTTCCATGGTGCAGTTTTGATCACAAACACTGCAGTATCAATGTCCTTTAGCAGCTGGAGGGCTGCTTTTCCCCCAGGCACAGGTAACATGATACTACTTGATGGTTTTGGCCAAAGTAGTCATGGTTTAGCCAAGCAGAAAAATGAAAAGATGATATATTTAAGAGAACCAAATCTTTCTTTCCTTGTCAAAAGGAAGTTATAATTGCAGGCAGAGAAGAGGTGGTCTACTCTTAAGCAACCCAGATCTTCTAAACACTGGAATTTTAGCAGCCCTAAAAGAAGTAGGCAATGTTTTCCTGAAAATACACCATAAAACCTTTGCATCAGGGTGCTACACGCTGGATGACCAAAGTCCTGGAAAGACTTGAGACAGCATAGACAATATATTGGTATGGACTGAGGATCAGAACAACGTCAAATTACTCTTCGTGGGTTCTTTATTACTTTCTCACTCAGAGTGTGATTGTGGATAATGTCAGTTGTGTTGTTGTTCCTCCCCCCCCACCCCTCAATTTTTTTGTAGCCTTGTGGCAATGCTTAGCAGATAAAGAATCCACCACTGCACCTTGTGGGGTGACCAGGAGCAGGGGCTACAGACAGGCACGGTACAAAGCCAGGAGTGAGGTGGCAGGGTAGAGAAGAAAATCTGAGAAACTGAAACAATGGCACTTCTTTTCATATGCACATTGCAGTGCATGGGTAGTCTGTAAAAGCTGTCTGTTCTTGTTGTTGCTTTGTATTACTGTGGCTTGAAAAAAAGTTATCATTTGCCTTCATATATAATTCTCAATTGTAAGAACCCTTAGAACTAGGTTGGTGTGTTTTGTCCTTAGATCAGAATGTTGGGTAAACTTATGTATTGCTGGAATGAGAGGGCCAGAATATCCAGTTAGTTAAGACATTATAATGAGCTCATGGCAGCACTTTGGCTAACATGAATATTCCCTATTTCATATTCCAAATGGTAGCTGAAATAAAAATTCAAATTGTCTGTTATGGTTGAGGCAGAATGGAAATCAAGCTCATCTTTTTTGGGAACTGGTGGCAATTTACATAATGACTTAAAATAGTTTGTTGTTGTTGTTGTAAATTATGCTTAAATTACAGGTGTACAGCTATACCACAGTGCTACATTTTATATTTCCTTCTCACTTGTACTGAGGAACAGTGACTTGTGTAAAACATGGGATATCTGGGAGATGCAGAGAAGCACAAATGCCAGCACTGCTGTATCATGTAGAGCAAACATGGTACAGTTCAGAGTATTATTTCATGCTGGCTGCTCATTTTTAGGAGCACTCTGATTCATTAGCTCATTACTAGGAAGAAAATGGGAAGCAAATAATGAAATTTCTTAACACAGAGAATTTGTGCTCATTTTGGAAAACACCTTACTATCACTACAACAATCCTGGAAAGAGCTGGCACTGAAATACTCACTGTGATGCAGTTTTCTACAAAGTGTCTTGGCAGAGCCCAAGACTAGGAAAATAGCAAAGGTGCCCTGCCTGGAGAGGGGATGAGGATATCAGGTCGACACATATTTTCCCTTATCCTAACATATATCCCTAGATCACAGCTTCTCCAAGAAATATTTCAGAGACATCCAAGGGCTGTCAGACTCTTGCACACTGGGTATGACAAAGAGTCTCTTTACTGAACACATCTTGGGGAAAAATCACACCTGGGCACCTTTTACGGTGCTGTCACCATACCCCATGTGCTTTTCTGGTAACAGAAATGCAAAAAGTACGTGGGGACACGTTGGAGATGTGCTCTTCCTTAGTGTTCATTCCTTTTTCTACTGGATTATTCTCTAGAGCAAAGGGTATGGGACAAAAAAGGGAAGAAAATGGTAACAAGAATAAGGGAACATTCCAGGCAAATAACAGAAGATAAATGTAGAGAAGAAATACGTCCTGAAAGTTTAGAGAGGGAAGTTTTAAAAAAATCACCATGACATGCAGTTTCTTCTTTAGGTCATTGTTGGGATGAGATCAGTACAATCATTGCTGCCATTCCTTTAATATTTCATTCTGGATTCCTTCTCCATGTTCAACTGTGTATCTTTTAGTTAATGTTTGTCAGACTCCTCAGCATTTTAGCCAAGTCTCTTGACTATCTCATTCTTACCCAACATATGAATAGGCCTCCCTTGAGCAGGCAGACTCTGGGGTTTTTTTTTGAGAAGATAACTAGGTAACTTCAGAATAATTAGCTGAAATTTCCTCCCCTCCCCTCTTTTTTTAAAGACAATTCCTCGTCTCTCCAGGAAGATGAAGAGATAGATATGGAGGCTGTCAACTGGCAGCTGAACAGCACGTCCATGAATGGCCATTCATCTACCCCAACCACAGTTCGCTTTCCCAGCTGGGTGACTTTTGATGACAATGAAGTCAGTTTTTCACCACAGAGCCTTTCTCCCTTGAAAACAGATACCCCACCTGCAGAAACACAGGCTCCAGATGTTAACTTCAATCTCACTACATCCTTAAAGAAAAGAGAACGTCCTAAAAGCACATTGGGAGACCTCTCCAAAATTCAAAAACTAGATCTTTCCTCTTTAACCAAGTTGCCTTCTGTTGAAACACCACCATGGAGTGCTACTAATCCCTTTCTGGATGAAACTCTTCGAGATGTCCAACCCTCACCCATCAATCCATTCAGCTCATTCTTTGAGGAGCAAGAGAGGCGTTCCAAAAGCTCTTCTGTCTCCAGTGCTCCAGGCAAAAGCCAAAGAGACTCTCTCATTATTCTCCATCAAGAGCCTGATACCATCAGTTTCCATGAGGCAAACAAAACTGTAACCCACACGGATGCTGTAGAGCAGCTCAAACAGCTCCAGATTGGAGACCCAGATCGTGTGGGCAGTCCTGCCTTGCCTGATGATGACCCCATGATGCCGTGTGATCTGGATGCTGCTTTATTTAACCTGGCACCAGCTCAGCCAAAGGATGGATGGCCAATGATGCTGAGGATCCCGGAGAAGAAGAACATCATGTCATCCAGGCACTGGGGACCAATATATGTCAAGCTGACCAACAGTGGATGTATACAGCTTTTTTATGAGAAGGGACTAGAGAAGCCTTTTCGGGAACTCAAACTTGAAATCAATCACGAGATTTCAGAGCGCAAGCTGCAGAACTACGATGAGAATGGAAGGATACACAGCGTGCGCTTGGATCGCACAACATACAAGGAGAAGAAGAAGTATCAGCCTAAGCCTGCCATTGCACACACAGCAGAGAGAGAGCAAATTCTCAAGCTTGGGACTACAGATTATGAAGACTTCCTCAGCTTCATCTCCGCTGTGCAAGACACGCTGATGAACTTGCCAGCTTCATCAACAGATCTGAGCACAGTGGGACTGAATTATCAAGAAGAAGAAATCACTGTGGATGTCAGGGATGAGTTTCATGGCATCTTGGCCAAGGGAGACAGTGTGATTCTCCAGCACAGTGTGCTGACTCATATCTATGTTCTCAGTTTCCTTTCTGGCCTAGCAGAATGCAGACTGGGCCTTAATGATATCCTGATCAAAGGGAATGAAATAGTTGCAAGGCAGGATATTATGCCCACTACTACCACTAAGTGGATTAAATTGTACAGCTGCCGGTTCCATTCATGTGTGGATGAGGATATGTTCAATAACTCCCGAATTATCCTGTTCAACCCCTTGGATGCCTGTCGCTTTGAACTGATGAGATTCAGGACTGTCTTTGCTGAGAAAACTTTGCCTTTTACTCTGAGGACAGCTGCCAGCATCAATGGTGCTGAGGTGGAGGTGCAGAGCTGGCTGATGATGTCCACGGGGTTCTCTTCCAATCATGACCCTTTAACTCAGGTCCCTTGTGAAAACGTGATGATCCGCTACCCCGTGCCAAGTGAGTGGGTGAAGAACTTCCGCAGGGAGAGTGTCCTGGGGGAGAAATCTTTGAAAGCCAAGGTGAACAAGGGAGCCACTTTTGGATCAACCAGTCTGTCTGGTTCTGAGCCAGTAATGAGAGTAACTTTGGGAACTGCCAAATACGAGCATGCCTTTAATTCCATCGTATGGAGGATAAACCGACTGCCTGACAAAAACTCAGGTGAGTGGCACATACCATCTCTGCAGGGATAAACTAAAATGAGTTATGTACTTTGAAAGAGAGGAAATACTGAGTTTAAATGGTGAGAGATATATCATCCTCAGTAGTATACTGAAGGGCATAAGTTAGTTGCGTGAAATATTTGTCTGACCCTTAATTTTAATACTTCTATGCATACTACAAATATAGCTAACAAAAACAGTTTTAGGTTTTCTAGGTGCAAAAATATGTGTTCTGTCTCTGCTTGGAGGAGGTAGTACTTTGGGAAATGTTTTAGTGGTAGGCTAAATTTGAGCTAGGTTAATGGTTAGAATTGATGATGTTAAAGATATTTTGAAATAAATGGTTCTGTGATTCTCTGATTATGAAATCTAGGCATCAAACACCTGTGTGCTCAGTACTGTTACTGGAAGTGGGGCTTTTTCACATAACTTGCAAAAGCAAGATTCTATGCTATGGGACTGAATGAAAGATCAGGTAAATTGCTGTAGCTCCAGCACATGTGGTATCTTTTCCATGCATTGCCAGGCACACTGGGTCAGTGCTGTATATTTCAATGCATATGCCACAATTAATGCCTCTGAATTATCTGAAATTGGGATTGTAAGAGAACAGAAGACATTCCTCAACCATTAAAAAAAAATAGAAATTTCCTAACACCATTTTATGGCTATGTTTCTGTAATCAGTGCATTCCCTGAATCAGGGAACTACAGTTTAAACTTGAAGAGTGAATACTAGTATGAAACCCACTTTGTATTTCTATCCCAAGTCTTTGTTTTTCTAGTAACATGGTCATAATTAAACATTAAAATAATGTAGGCAAGCTACTGTTCCCTTTGGCCATTTCTGCCAGTCATTCTATTTGCTACCTGCCATCCATGGTGCACAATAAAGCTGGACAACACAGGTTTATTTTTATCTGTAGTGAATTCTACTTCTTGACCTCTCTGATCTAGAAGAGCTCTTTAGAAATGAGATAGACTTTTCAGTATTATTGATGTAGTAATGCATCCGGTTCACTGGAAGGCTTTCTGTTTTTAGTGTTCCCTGAAGGAAAGCTCATTGTGGTACCAGATTTGGCACTCTCTGTATGTTTTTCCCAAGTTTGAGTTACAGGGTCAGCAAAATAGTGATCCAAGTGTCCAAATCTTTTGGACGTCTCAGCCCAAGGACACTAATTTACACCACTGGTTACAAATTTGGAGGGATATCACTGACAAAAAGGAAGGCTCCAGGTTTCCTGTAGACTGAGGTATAACAAGACAGAGCTTGGAAACTTGAGAGAAATATAGCAATGAAAAATTAACCCCAGGCTGTTTATGAGCAATAACATGCTTGTGAGGAAAATCTCAATATGCCATCTGCACGAGCTCTGGGAATGAGATGCTGTGAAATTGGGCCTCCTGTGCATCTTCTCTCCAGAGATCTCAGTGTACCATACAGACATCACAGCTGAGGAAACGAAAGCCCCCAGACTTTAACACAATCACAGAACATGCCAGTAGCACACCAGGAGAAGAGGCAAAACTCCTGTCTCTACTGCACCCTGCAAGGTGATGCTGCCTTATCTGTTGCCACTCTGAGGGAGATACTGATCTGTGCCTCTTGTTTCCTTCTGTCCCATTGTGACTCTTTATTGTATATACACTGTGACGGGGGGAAGGAAATACATTACAAATTTGTTGCTGCTGTTGGACCCCTACCACAGAGCTTCTATCCATCAGTGTCATCATGCAAAACGCAGGGCAGTGGGTATTTGTTTACATCCTGAGAGGAAGAGAGTGTCCTCACCCCTCCGGTCAGATCAGATGTAATTTCAGGGAAAGGAAGAGCCTTGGAAGCACTGTCTTGGCCAGGACACATGAGGTATGTGAGAGGGAGGGAATCCCGAAGTGATGACAGGGCTGGCCAAAGGTAGTTTAAATCTGACCTTGCCCTTCAGGGACTATTTCTATTTATTGGTGATACTTTATCCCATGGTTCTCTTTTCTCAAAGTATATGGCAAACAAAGAGGTATATAAATGATATATAGAAGCATTCATTCCCACTCCTTAGATTTGCCTGATGGACAGCATATGCTTTTGTCCAAGTGATACTCACGTGGGATCCAGCTGGCAGCCTTGTGCATGTTTGGCTGTATCCAGCCCAATCCACAAGTCATGTAATAACCCAACATCAGATATTTGCAAAGTTGTTATAAATGATGCAGTTCTCAAGCACTAAACATAAAACTACTCCACTGACTCACACTTTATGCTCTCTTACTGTGATACCTGTAAGTCACCTCTAAGAGCACTCTGGCCTGCTATTGAACTGCTTTGATGCCTCTCCAGAACAGGAGAGAAGTAGTGGCATCACGTTGGAGCTGAGGGAAGTGCTGCTGGTGGCCACAGCCTGCTGCTCCACCTGCCTCCAGAGGCCACGCAATGGGTCCACACCACTTGGGGCATCTGCATTGCATGGGTGCTCCTGCACACGTGCCTGTCTGCCAGACATGCTCACAGGAGTACAAATGTAGGCACACATTTGGGACACATAGCCACAGTGTGTGCTCTGACACACAGTCCCTTGCAAACACAATCCCAGAACTCCAGAGGGCTCCAGATAGCCAGCTGGACCTGCTGTGCTTCACTCCATTCCCTGAATGTGGACTGGTGTAGTCTCTGTGTAGAGGTGAGGGACATGACCCCCAGCCCTGCCATGCACAGGAGAGCGTGTCCCTACTGTAACTCACTGCTTTGTATGCAGGCTGTAGCATCCCAAGCACCCAGATTGTTAAGAATTATTTCAGCAGCTTTGCACTCTTATCTAAACTTTTTCTTTCTGTGGTTTCTAATGGGATGAGGCCCTTTGCACTCTCACTCTAGGAGACAGTGTTATCAGCACTGTCTGTATTATTTTGTAGTCAAAATATCTGCTTATGACTGAACATTGAAAAGCATGTGACAAATGAAGGACAGTGCATACTCTGACTGTGATTTGACCTAAGGAAGAAATACGGACTGGATTCTACTGAGCACATTGCTGAAATCCAAATAGCAAATATATGTTCATTTTTACAACTTGGTAAATTTTATTGCCCATCTCATATTTAAAATTAATATGAACAAAAGAGTTGATGAAAAATGCCTATTTGCAGGCTGTTTACAGATCCAGTTGCTGCTGGCTGGGCTTCGCATGTTCTTTTTTTTTTTTTAATCCACCACTAGAATACTAGGGAAATATCCAAATAGTCTTCAGTCGTGGGAAAATGTTCTTTCTATGAAGCAGGGATGTAACATCTATGCAGAGCCTTGGGTCTGGATTTGAACTTTTCTCTAGTTTGGCTGTGGATCCCAGGCATGCTGCCTGGAATACTTTCTGAAGTAAATGATATCTTTTAATTTAAACATGTTGGGACATTTGGAGTATCATGAGTATCATGAGTGGGGACAGATTCTCTCCAATCACAGTTAGACTTGCATATATATGAATTATCAGATCCTTGATTGTCAGAACAAACTGGTAGTAGCTCAAGGAAACAAGAGGTGCAAAACAAGAGCAGTGTGTTGATTCCTCCTGATTTTACTAAGAAGGGTGCTTGTCCATTAGAGAAGGAGCTCTGGTTGAGCCTGTTGAACAGTCTGTAGGGGTGGTGCCTCATGAGCCTCGTGCCCAGGACAGTAATGAACACTGGTGGACAAGGTAATTTTGCAATAGCTTCACTGGAGGAGTTGCTTTCTTAATCTGTTTGCCTTGTCACCTTCTTGTCACACTGAGCTGGTTTAAATAAATAACTTGCATAATTTTTATGCTTTTGGGGGAAGGGACTGTTTACCAAGTGTCCAGTTGAAATTGTGAAGAATTTAAAAGCTCGGCTCTCCAAAGCACCTGGCATGCAGTGTGCTCAAGGGCAGTTAGACACTTCCCAGTGATACCTTGACACACACATCCACCCCAAAAGCAGCTGAGCACATGCCAGCTCAGGAGTGTCAGCACAAGCAGAACCTTCTGCAACTGAGGCTGTGGCCTGCACCAGAGCACAGAGCTATTCCTCCTGGGCTACTGGGGTCCTCCAGTCTGAAGGGGGGAGCAACACACAGCTAAATAGAGAGAAAGAGCATTTCAAAGCAGATGAGCAGGAAGGATTACAGTGAGCAGTCTGCTGAGAGTGGTACAGTGTAAGGAAAGAGATATGAGTGGATGGGGAGCCTGAGACTGGAGGTTGGTTGTAGTACTGTGTGCTGAACACTGATTTTGGAGCCAGTTTGAGGCATCTTCATAATGCAGTACCAGAGAGCAGTGCTGTGTCACCCAAGGGCCCATGGCAGATGCTGAATTGTGCAGCCAGCATGGCTGTGCCCAGCACAGCCAAGCTCAAGAACTGGCCAGAAGCAAAAGCACTGTGGTGCTGGAGGGCACGGTGCTGTCCCTGAGCTCCTGGGGCTGCTGCTATCCTATGGTAGGTGGGACCACCAGGAAGGCCTGCTGTGCAGCACACCTTTTGAGGCAGAAAAAGTGTGAAAAGCCAGGAAGGGCTGTCAAAGAGAGAGCCTGGCTTGCTCTAGAACCAGGGCAGATGAGTCAGTAGTCTGGTCGGGATAATTAATCTTGATGAAAAGCTGATGTATTTTAATGCTGGCAGAACTTGAGCTTCTATATCTGCTTGATACTGCCCCCATTCATTCATAACTTGTCTCCAACTATGGTGCTGCATATCCCTGGTCTCTGCTGAACTGCACAGCCTCTCACTGGATTTGTTGCACATGCATTAGTTTACAAGCCTCCAGCGGTGAAGGAACTTTGTCTAGACCATTTTGAAATATGAGGCTGACTTTAGATTAAATTCTTACCCAGACTAACATCAAGTAGAATTTTTTTCCAGCTCTGTTTCAGAGGTGAAGTGGGATGTTGCAATGCCTAAGCCTTCTAGAGACTGCCTAATTTCATCCTATTGGGACGAGTCATACTTCAGAATCCCACATCTTGCTTTTCAGGCTTCAGTTTAACAAATACCTTTACCCCACTGTGCTTGATTTGCTTCTTATATTTTCACCCACTAGAAGAAAACTAGAGTGATTATCCATCCTTTTTGCATTTTCTTTAATTACTTTGGCAGCTTCAACCACATTGAAGCAGGTAAGACACTTGCTAGTTCACCTAGGGAGATTCCCAGTTTCTTCCAGCTTCATGATGCAGCTTTCTCCTGGTGTTCAACTCTCACGACTGTTTACTCTTTTTTTCCAGCTTCTGGCCATCCTCACTGCTTTTTCTGTCACCTAGAGCTTGGCTCTGACCGGGAAGTGCCTTCCAGTTTTGTCCGCTATGTGGAGGTGGAATTTGACATGCCCGCCACCTCTGCCTCCAAAGCCACTGTTCGGTCCATCTCTGTCGAGGACAAGGCCGACGTGAGGAAGTGGGTCAACTATTCAGCACACTACAGTTACAAGGTAAAACTGAGCAGTGCTGATCACCATGGTTACTTTGCATGCTTCATTGTCTTGAAATGTACGGGCAGACAAATAAAATACCATGGACAAAAGAGGTGGGGATTTGGCACATGCCAGGCTGTGTGCAGTAGCAACCCATCTGCAGCTATTGATTCATGGCAAATAAGCAGTGGATTATCCCTCAGCAAAGATGAAATAAATTTGCTTGCAGTTACCTGTGGAAGAGTGTGCACACAGCCAGCTCCTGGGGATTAGCTGATATGGAGAGTTTGAACAGGGAGTTTTGCTGCTCTTCCTAGTGGGAGTGCTACCGTGGGAGTCCTGCTGCAGACAAAAGAATCACATTATTTCTCTGCTTAAATATTTCTTCCTTATGCCTGCCTTAAGGAGAGGAGCATATAGGAAAGTGCACTATGTATATACCTGCCAAAATATCTCAGTAAATTTGCATGTTAGCTGAATATCCAGCAGAGAAATTGGCATCCTACCTTGCCTTCTTTGAGAGCAATGATAAGAGATTCTGAAAAGATTCTCATGGCAAATATTTTTACTGGTAATTGTAATTATATTTTTAGTAGTTTCTTAAATCCCCTAGAGATTCTATGTGATCTTCCTAGATATCCCTTTTAAGAATTAAAACACTGGAGTATTCCTGAGCTTTCAGAGATGTGGAGATTTAGAATCCAAACATAGATCCCCTTGGCCCTGTCCCAATACAAACTGGTATCTGTAGGCCAAAGCATCTCTGAGCCTGAGGACAGCAGGGACTGTGCTGATATTTGGGTTACTGTTAGGCACTGCTTCAAGAAGCAGGGAGTTGGATTTGATGATGCTTATGGGTCCCTTCAAACTCAAGATCATTCAAAAAATCTCTTTTCTTTATACATCAGTCTTCACAGAATTTATAATCCAGGCTAGTTTTCTGCTGTCATGTAGGAAGCCACCTGTCATCTGCAGATTTGGTTCTGCATTTCTACTCAGTACAACTGGGAATGGTAATGAATATAAAATCATGTGAGTTCTCCGCATGACATTATCTCTTCTGGAAATTATTTCATGACACTGCTGAATTGTAGAACTGCTTAGATTAGACTAAAAAGACTTATAGTAAATAAAATCCAATTTTCCCTGATCCTTAGTCTGTTTTTCCTCACAACTCTCTCAGTTCACCAAGAGTATTTTCACCTGAGCACAAGAGTCACCACTAAGGAAGATTTGTGAATCTTTTGTTTTCCTTTCTCATTACAAATTTTCTTCCTATTTTTCTTTTACCAGGTTGAAATAGAGCAGAAGAAAAGCTTGAATGAGGATCTGAAGGGAGAAAGTACTGCAAATGTGAATGAATGTCCTACACAGTAAAGGAAGATCAGTCTGCAAGTCTCAAGGGGGGTGGTCAGATTAACAGACCTGGAAGAAAGGACTTGCAGGGGTTGGGTTTCTTTTAAAAAATTATGGACTACTACTTTTAAAATAATGCTCTGAAGAGTATAATTTTTTTTCTTTGTGATGATCTGTACCTTGAGAAGAATGTGGTCAGTGGTTTGTTTGGAGGGGCTCCATGGGCTTTTCCTGGAATGGTGTAAGTACAGTTGTACAGTCAGGCCTGCCTTTTCACCATTTAGGTTCTGCACTCAAGTATGGTCTGGCAAGCATTACAGCCACACCAGAAAATAGCCTTTATCTCACAATCTTGCCCTCCCACATTAAGCATTTTGTTTCAATGCCTTTTGTTTTGGCCATTGTCCGAATTGCTTCCTTCTGAACTGCCAAATAAAACTCAGGAAGGATCAAGTGACAAATTATATAAAATCTCCTTTCTGAAATGCTCCACAGAGTGAAAACCCCGAGCATCCTTCTGGAGGATCAACACACTGCATCTTAAACAGAGAATGGTCTCTGTGTTTCAGTAGATGAACTGCAGACAGCTGAGCTGTTCCTCTGTCCAGCCCTTCCTGTCTCATCCCTTGAGTGGCAGCATGTCACTGTGCACGTTTGCACAGGGTTTGCACAAGCTACAAGAAAGCCTCTGCAATTTCTTAAAGTTTGTACTCTGTAGTCTGAGCCATTCTGGTGTCTTGACTGAACATGGTCGTGGCTGCTAGCAATAGGGAATGTGTGTTACAATAGTGGAGACACCAGAGGGACTTTGCTAAGATTAGATCATTCCTGCCTAGAAAGATATTTAAGGGAAAAACACTGAGGGTTTAGTTTTGGGTTTGGGTTTCTTTTTTTTGTATGTTTTCTTGGATGGGTAAAATGGGTGGCTATTGAAAATGTCAGAAAACAATTACTTTAACAGACAATGTTGTTTGTTTTCCTGAAAATCCTTGGAAGTCTGTCCAGCACAATATTATTTTCATGTTTTATCTTGAACCTACAATATAAGTTACTTGTGTCTGTATAATACTCCCATGAACTGGGCCTCAAAGTCTCTTTCCAAAAATTAACGAACTTCTATCAGGGAGATGTTTTTATCCCTGCTTAGCTGGAAGTAATAGCAAGTCTTAAACCTCTGTCTAAATAAAAATGCAGAAGACATAAATCACTCATTTACACATATTTTCAGAGAAAACAGTGTTAAAAGTACCCATTTTTAGTTGTTTCTATGGCTTGTGTAATATTTTGTCTCGTAATGTTAAATGTAAAGTAAGTAATTTATTACATCATTTATCTTTTGAAAGGTTACTACTGACTATAAAATACACATTTGGAAAAAATTGGTAATGTAATTTAAAATCATAATGAATTAAAATGAAAGCTGTTTTATATTATTTCATTTTACATTTAATATTAAAAAAATACTCACTTGATTTACCACTTTCACTGTGACTCCTCTAAAAATTACTACAATGTTAAAATCCCAAATAAATCATGAAATTAATTTCATTGAGTCTGAAACTGGTAGTGGTAGAATTTAAAATCAATTGTAGGGAACTTAAAAATGCCTTTTTTATATGAACCTGCATTTCAAGCCTGCATCACCCTAGAGAGACACACTTGCACAGGTACACCACTGTAAATATGTAAAGCCTCAGTCCTTCTAGGACTCATTAACACGCCTGTAATCCTCCTTTGCAGGTCACCCTTCTGGGCCCAGGGTGCTCCTTGGAGCACACTAGTTAATACTAAGCATTTGCAGCATCTCTCTGTAAATGGAAGAATGCTATTAACTTGTATGAGGAATTTTGAGATCAGTGGATTAAAATCTCTGATATTATTAATGATAACTTGTATGGGTTGGGAAGTATCTGGGAGCACAGGGCTGAATTTGTGATTGATTCTCAGCTCTGGCACAGGCTGGCTGTGATGAGTTGCTTGGCAGCTCCTCTACATTATTCACTCCTGTTCAAAGGCAGTCAAAAAATTTCTGGGTGGTCTTCCTGCTTTTCACTGCAGCTCCTAATGTACAGTCTCTGAAATCCCACCATCAAGAAATAATAATAAAAAAGCTGAAGCAGTGCTGAGATGTTGCTGAGGAAATGTGACAATGTTTTGTGAAAGAAAGGGAAAGTTTGTACTCTGGCCTGCAGGATCAGTGTCTGATTTTTGCCTATTGCCCTTCAGCTCATGGAAACACAGATAAGTAATACAAGTTAGCAAAGTTGTGTTGTACACCTCAAGAGGGGAGAAGATAAAAGAAATATAATTTTCCATCACTGTTGAATTGTTAAACTATTCAGCCTCTATCATACTTGTGCCACACACCATTCTATGTTCCAGTAACTGAAAGATTGGAGCTTTATGGATTTACTTAATTTCTTTACCACTTCATCACAGTTTTGTTGGTTTTTTTTTAACTTCAGAATCAATGAATGAAAAACCTCTCATCTTTCTTGTGTAGTTGTACATAGAAGTATTTCTTCTAGTCATGATGAATTTATGCAGGCAAAACTGGGAAAGTGTTCTGGTTTGTATGAGAGCTGTTTTAATCCATTCTCATCTCTGGAGTGTGTTTCTAGATAAACTTGCCATTGAATTTTCAAGAGTTCAGGATGAATACCTCAGCCAGTTTCAAGAGATCTTATTTCCTAAGGACTGGAGTAAGTAGTTTGATTTTTCAAAACAGTGCTAATAACCAAAATCTTTAGAAAGTTTATTGTTGGTGTCACCAGGTGTCTCAACTGAATTATTTTTTCAGTCCAGCACCATTATGAGTATTGAGAATTTGAATACTGGGATCCTAAGTGCCCTTACTGAAGTCTTCATTGTTTTTTATCAATTAAATAGTGCCAATTTTTCAGTGTTAGACCCTGTCACAGATGTACTCTATGTACGTATACTCTTCACCCATGTGAGCAGAGTAGTAATTTGAAGAGACTGTTGATTGGAGTGAAGGGAAAAGATCTGAGAAGTTTGCAAGTTTGAAAGTAGCAGAAATTATTTAGATACAAGCCGTGCCTGTAGTAGGGAATTTTTTATTTTTTATTTTTTTTTATCATGGAGAAAAATCTGAGTAGTTTCAGATTACTACTTCTTTTGAGAAAGATGCAGTCACTGTCCTTTGGTATATTGGGAAGCTTTGTAGTACTCAAACACTCCATTCAGGAAATGTGCCTTCAAGGTGAGCATCTGTTTACTCCCTGAAGCAATTATCACTTTCAGTCCTCTTTCTATTTCTCTTCATGGTTTTAATATTTGTACTGTGGTAAGACTTGAGGTATTGTATGGAATTTTGCCTAAAAACTTAAAGTGTCTTTGTTCAAAAGGGGTAAAGATAAACAATATCTCCAGGCAGCTGAGCTTATTTTAGTTAATGTCTCTTAACATTTATTAACTATGGATATTCTGCTAGAAAAGGAAAATGGGTGATTTCAGCTGAAAAATACTAAAACTGACTGATGTTATTTTGTTATTTTTGTACTTTTATTTAGATTTAAATTTAGTCATCCTCTGAAGGAGTCAAATATAGCAGTATCATTATAAATACTGCAGAAATAATTTCCTTTCTCTGGTGGGTTGCTGGCTAACAGTTACTTGATAGAATGTCCAACACCTGTCCACATTATTCACTAGCTGCTAAAACTCCCTCTTGAATAGTCACCTCCCAGGACAACTGCATGCAAAAGAGCATGAAAGCAAGTAGAAAAGGTGTATAAAGTTCAGCCTGGAGGTGCTTGCTCTTTTGCTTGCATAAAATTCTCAGTAATTTCCTTGGCCTTCAGCATCATAAAGTCACCTCAGGACAGCCCTTCAGTGCACTAATCAAGTCCTTGATTAGTGACCTGTGTTCCAGATGGTGAAAAATTTCTTTCAGTGGCTCTTTGCAGTTCATGTGCACAGCTGTATTGATCTCTAGAACTGACCAGCACGAGAATTTGCAACACACAGAGATCACTTATGCATCAAGTACTTACCCTCTTCTGCCACAAAAGTTAAATCTACATCATGACACATCTAAGCTACAAAATTTTGTGTATAACATGCACAGCTGTTCCTAATGTTCCTATTTGTTCAGTCAGCCAGCCACCCCTCACACATTCAGCCATCCATCCCACCATCTGCCCTACCCTCCCTCCCTCTCTCTCTTTCATTCTTGCAATTCGTTCTTTGCACTATTGACATTGAATGGTTTAATTATTATTTTGTATTATGTCCCTACCTTCTTATTTTGTAAAATAAGTAAGTCTATACACTGGCTAACTTTGTAGAAGTGGTTTATTTTTTTCTTTATATCAGTTGAAACCAGATGTCATGTTTTGTTTAAACTACGTGAAAATATAAATAAATGTTAAGATGAAACAGCATATCCACATTTTCACTGTGAAATTGAAGTCCTGTGTGCTGTATATTCTGCTAAATCAGAGGTGTCTTGAATTCAAAAGAGGAAAGGGAATATTTTGAATGGCATAAAGGATAACATAAAATAGAAGTAATGGGACTACATACAGAAGAGACATTACTTAAGTTGATCATGCAGATTGAACAACAGACTGCAAAGGAAATGGAGCAGGCCTAGAGCTTGAGTTACGTGACAGTGTGGAGTAGTACTGACATAATGTGGAAGATGGTCCAGCATTTGAACAAATCCATCCTGAAACAAAGTAATTGAAGATTGAAGCCTCTGTTCAGTGGTCTCTTTGACCACTAAAACCAGGAGCACATGAAGGGGTGGTACGTTCCTGTGATCAGAACATCTGTTTGCAGAACAAGTATAAGATCTGAAGTACATAGAGTCCTCTGCTATCATTCTCTGTGTTCTTTCAAAGTTCAGTAAGCCACATGTCATTTCATTCATCTTTCCACTTTTCTCAGAGTCACTGAGACCCACTTCAGTCTGTTGTTTTTCTCAGAAGCATTCCTTGTATCAGACTGAAGAGCTGGGCACTTCTGTTGGCCAGATAAAATCAGATACCCATCATAAGTGCTATTCAGAGTATCACAACTCACAGTAAGTCAACCATTTTACAGTAATAGAAAATTGAGGTACACAAGGTCAGCCAGAAGAAACAAGGAAAGCAAAGGTTCAGGAGCTATTACTACTAACAGTTTTTCACTACAATTCAGATACTCAATGACATTTGGAAATGAACATATAAAATTGAGAGGGTAAGATTTTAATAACTCTGATAGCTTGCTAATATGCATAATGTTTTTAAAAATAAAGACTTAGAGAAAAAAATGAAATTTTAAAACCAGGGAGCTCAAAGTTCCTTGGCAATAGTGTAGTTCTTAAAGATATGCCAAAATAACACCCTACAAGAGATGGGGTGAGATCAGAGTGTACCCAAACAAAAGACATCACTAGAGTGAGATAGCACAATTTGGAGCAGAAAAAAATGCAGTTTTCTTTCAGTACTCTTAGTTGCTATGATTGTCCACCCTAGTGGACTAGTCCAGATATGTTGTAAATTTTTAAGATAAAAAGTGCTGAAAGTCAGCTGGAGATGAAGCAAAAGATGGAGGGGCAGCCCACTGTTTCAGCTTAGGTGCAGGTGTGGGTCACAGCAGGTGTGTCTGAAACATGAAGTGCACGAGTCCCAGAAAAAACTCTTGTCCTTTTGATCAGAGTATCAGAAGCCCAACAGCAACTACTGTATATAAAAAAGTAACTGGAATAATATTTTATACATTAGCTGTGAAAAGTCTCTTTCTCAACTCTGAATAATGGGACATCAAAGCCTAATGGACAGGGGTGACTGTAGTACTGCCTTCAGTAGCACTGGGGTACTTCAGCAAGTGGCAGACACATGCTGGCGTTCAGGAGGTCTGGGCACACTGGTCTTTCCCTGCCTTCTGCAGCCTTCCAGTTATTACTATTCCAGGGGCTGTGGATAAACTGGGAGCAGTCAGCTCAGTCTAAAAAGCTGCTGAAGGAAAAGGCTGAATACAGGCTGAACACAGCTGAAAGTAACTTCTTAAATTGGAGCCTCTTTTGTAGAAGCTTTCCTGATGCAGGACTGTCTTGGTTTAGGGCAAATTTGGGAAAGAACTTCCAATGGAGTCTCTCTAGAAAATGAATCTGAACCACCCCTCTCCTCAGCTGGTTCGGGACAGGTAAAATTTCCTTGGGGGAAAGTGGAAAAAAGTTGTTTATTTAACAGACAAAGCACTCCCCAGCAAATGGACAACAGTGAACAACAAACCCTCGTGTGCCCCGCAGAGATGCCAAATTCAGAAAGTCTCTCCCGTGGCTGGAGCTCGGCTCAGTTGCTGTCAGTCCCTCAGGGCTGGGAAAGGCCGGGCCCAGGCCAGGCCCGGTGGGACACAGGTGGGAGCTCCTGGGGCCCTTTGGGTGTTTTGTCCAGAGCAGGTTCAAACAGTTCCAAGAAAAAAGGAAAAAATAAACTACAGTCCAGAGAAGTTCTCTGCCTCAGCCAGCCAAAACACTAACAAAAAGCAAAGGAGAGCTCTCTCTCACCATCCGCACTGCAGACAGCACAGGCCGTGTGAAGGAAAGCTGAAATCTCTGACCTTTATGTTTAGAAAACAACCACCTCAGACATTTCACCACATCTCCTTCACTCTCAGATGCAGTTTTAAAGGTACAAAACTTATTTCTGAGCTAAACAGATGAACGGGGATACAATTTAGCATCAACCCAGGACAAGGACTAAAAAGGAGACCTAAACTCCTCTGTGGAAGCAAAGGAAGCAAACTACTTTCACCCAAGTAGTCCTTACCTGTCTGCACAGTCATGCACATATTCAGTTTAAATTTATGTCCACAAAGCACTTCAAATACCTCCAGCAAAAAATGCTGTAATAGGATAATGTTTATCTATTGTCTATAAAGAACAAAAGCATTTGCGTGTGTTGTAGGGGCATGCACGGATATATACAGTTATGCACTGATGGAAAGAACAATTTGACAAAGGTTTGACTTTTTTATTTTCTGGACACTTAAAAGAGACAGCCACTCCCCACTACCCCGAGATAAGCCACTGTGGCTCAGTCCAAGTCTGGGCAGCCAAGCCCAATCCTGTCTGGTCAACCCCCATGCAGCTGCTGCCTCATTCTGGAAGTACAAAATTCCCAGAAGCTGTCATAAATTTGCATGAAAGATGTCTGCAAACACCAGCTGTTCCTGTATGTGACCCAAACTACCACAGTTCTATAACCATGTTCAGCTTGGGTTTTCAAGCCAGGTATTCCCCTACTCTCCCTCTCTTGAGGATTCCATCCTGCTGCTGTGCTCACAATGAGCATGTGTATTATAAGGCTGTGCACTTGTCAGAACACTGCACTGCTGAGAAGTGAAGGGGTTTGGAATCCTTTTCTCCTCCTTGTGTGAGGCTACCTAGAGGGTCAGTACAGAGGTGGAGAAAATTTAAGACTGAAAAGAAGGATTGAAGACGTTGAGGGTTTAGAGTACTGACCAGGTTTGTCCATCCTTGACTGTAGTTTATGAAATTCTGTTGAGCATATTATAGAAATAGTCCTTGGAGCAGGAATTAGACAGCAGACCTACCCTCTCCCTCCATCCAAATTGCTTTCTCTTTTGAGCTCACTGAATCTAGAAGGCCTGTTGCCCTGAGAAAGTACTTATTAGGATAAATAATAGCACCATTCAAAGCTAGTTTCTTATCTGTTTGCTGAGATGCTATGGAAATGGAACTGTTTAAATATACCCTTACAATGTATTTTCTAAGAAGCAAATTATTATAAAAAGTATTCTTCCAGAAACAAAATAATCTTTCTGTATTAGAGCCTGGCACAAGTAATACTACATGCCTTTGAATAATGGGGGCAGTTTCCCTTCCCATCTGCAAAAAAGTGCGTGACAATCAGTTTCAATCTCTCCTGAAGTAGTTTCTTATCCAAATTTTAAGAAAATGGTGTATTAGTCACTAACTTTCAGCTTACTTTTAGTATTTACCATGCATTGAGTCTATGTTCATAGGAGTTACAGCCAACAATCATTGTTCTCAATGCATGGGCTACTGCACAACTTTAGCTCAAAGAGAGAAAATTTGGAACTATATTTCTCGGATTTGTTTTTTGCTGGGGTACTGCCGTAGGTGTTCTGCCTCCCTCTTGTGGCTACCTCTTTTACTTTCAGCTTGAAAAAGAAACATTCACAGTGCAGCCATGATCAGAGCTCCTTATAGTTGCCTTCCTGATAAAAATCTCCTCCTTAGTAAAAAATGCCCCATTATGTCTGGATTCTCCTATACAAAAAAAAAAAAAATTGTCTACCTAAGAGAGAGATTACTTTTCACATTTATGTAGGAATAACTGAACGCTGGTAAAATCAGTGTTAATTCAGGCTGGTTATGTTTTGTAATGGGTCTGAATGATTGGATTCAAGTTAGCCACATGTAGGAGCTCCACCTAGGAGCTACTAAGATATAATTCACAGGAAATTATATTTTCCAAGTCATGCAGAAACTCATGGCCTATATATTTTAGGATATCACTTTGTTCTTTCCTATCACCTTCCATTTAAATATTACATAGTCTTTTTAAAACATTAAGAAATTAAGTATCTGAAGAGTTAAAGCACTGTACCTCTAAGATGATAGGAAAACCAAGACAGCATTAAATGGCTGCCTTGGAATGGTAGAGCCCCAGTTGAATGCAGTTCTAAGGTCCCTCCATTGCTTCCCCAAACCAGAACATCTCCCTTCAAAGACTTACAGCATTTGCAGGGTGACTGACCTTAAGTGTGCCTGCTCTGTGTCCTTCATTCTTTTACAATTTACACTGATATCAATATAGTGTTTTATAGCCTGGCACACCAGAAAGAGGTGTGAATTTTATCTTGAAAGCCATAGCTAGAAAGTGGGCAGGAGGAACATGAACATTTGCAGCAGAAGTCTACAGTAGTGGAAAGAGAATAAGCTGTACAGGTCAAACACTACTGCTGGTCATGCTGCTTTGTCAGGTCTTAAAACAAAGTGTCTTTCTTGTTCTACAGCACTTGGTTGCACCTTCCAGCTTCATCCCCAATTTCATCTGGCTTTGGCAGCAGGGCAAGGACTTGCTTTGACCACTTATGTATTTACATAACTGTTGAGATGATGTGGATAGGGACCTTATCACTTTGCCTTTGAAGGTACTCTCATTCCCTTCACATTAGATGATACCCAGCAGCACCTCCTTGACAGCTGGCCAGAGAAAACATTCATGGGAGCTGAGCCCAGCTGAGCTCAAAGTACAGACTACCAGGGGCTGGCTGCAGTAACAGCTAGAAATTCTTGGGAAAAATCATCCCTTGTGCCTACAGACCACATCCAATGAAGGCAGCATTGTGTCCTCACCCTGTAACTTTTAACACTGTCTGCATCTGAACAGATGGGTCAGAACATGGGTCAGTCTCTCTAGAAAAACTACTGCTATCTGAAAACTAAAAACTAGAAGTCTTCTCTTCTGCTTAGCAGGTGTGCTGCTCTTACCATAAAATAGTGCAGGTATTGCAGATGTGATGGGATGCCTCACTAGAAATATTTTCTTTCAACAGAGACACAACCCCACTGACCACTAAACTGCCCAGAGTCTCGGTGGGAGAAATGAGATGGCTGATATCAGTAGGCCACATTGCAAATCTAGGAAGATCTCTAGTGGAAGATTATGCTTAAGATGGAAAAATTCCCTTTCGTCCAAAGCAGCAATGCAGGGAGTAGGAAGCAGCTGAGGGAAAATATGAGCTCCAGTCTGTAAGTACAGCTTCCCATTTTTTAACATGTCAAAATCTTGCTATGCCAAATACTCCCAAGGTGATATATCAATTACTATGAAGACTGGAGCAGAGAGGAGCTCTGGAAATGGGTCACAGGTTAGGAATGACAATGCCTAAGGTCCTATAGCTCCACTACAGGCTGAAGCGGGCTGGCTCATTCCTGCTGTTTTCCTTTCTCTTAAAGCCAAGGACTCCAGCTGCCCAGCAGTTCTCACACCAGTGCAGCTTTGCAGTTAGATAATTTGCCTCAGAATGAAAACTCCATGTTAACTACTCATAAGGTTGGTTCCAGCTGAGTTTATGTTCACTGTTCCTCACTGGGAAAACTAAATTCAGCCAAAACTGAACTGGAGTTGTTTTCTGCAAATTCTACCCAGTCCTGTGAAAAACAACCCTAAGACTCATCAAGGGAAATAAAAATATATTCTGTTTGTCTGTCTGTTGCCTCTCACACTGGGTCACAAAGGGGACATAGGATCACCTCTGAACAGGCTGCAAAGTGTAGGGCACACCTATGGTTTTTCCTTGAAATCTGTAGATTTCATGGCCTTAAGTCAGCTCTATGAAATTGTCAGCAACCCAGAAGCTGGTGTGGATTGCAAGACCACACACCTGGCACAAAGAACAGATGTATTAAGTGGGAGGCAGCGAGCATCTGAAGCAGAACAAACCTGCCTTGCACAAAAAAAAAATTTAGCAGACATGAACATACGGCTAAAAAAAAGGGAAAAACCACTGAGTAGAATAGATCAGCACATCTCTGCTTGGTGGCAGCAGCCTGTGTGCTGTCTCCCACTCTGCCAGCTGTGCCAGGGAAGCTGAGGCTACACAAACACACACAGTCCCAAAGGAACCCCAGAGTTCTCGCTCACACAGAGCAGCACCACGCCAGTTACACACTGTGTATCTGTATGCTGTGTACCCCGGGTGAATAACTCTGTCTTAGGTCCCCACATGGAGCCTGAGTTGTAAGGCTTCCAACAGCACTCTATATAGGTCACTCTGCACATTTTTCTCTATGGATATTTCATCTTCTGATGCTTGTCTATATCAGGAATAACTTTCCTACAGTTAATTCTGTTCTGCCCTGCACCTATGCACATCATAGCTGCTAGCTGGAGTATATGGCAGTAATCAGTAAAAACATTTATCAGCATGCTACATACAGCTCTGCTGTGGATCAGTAAAGTAGGACATTGCATATGAGGAGACCAATTGATATTTTAAGTCTGGCTTTTTTTATCTGACTTCTTTGTTGTTTGGTTTCACGGATCAGAGCCAGCAATAGTTCGGCTGTTGCTGAAACATCATCACAGCTGAGTAGCTGTGATTCATAACAGTTACAGTCGGGGTGAATAATGTTACTACTTTAAGCACTTCAGCAAGGTACTAACGCAGAATGTGTAACCCAGAGGCACTCCTTTACCTCACACCCTTTCAGAGAAGCTCTAACCTTCAGAATTTTAGGGACTTTTTTTAGCTATTTAAGCACCAACACTCTGTATTCAAATTATGAATCATTCGGTTTGTGGAGACTTCAGCACTATGTCAGGCATGTACACGTGAAAAATTAAGGGGTGGTCTCTGCTCTAAGATCAATAATCTTCCTACTACAAGCATGAGACTTTGATTACAGCAAGTGGGGTGTGCCTTTTAGTAATAGCCAATTCTTCTTCAATAAAAGGAAGCCTGGAGACTTTTCTACATGACAAAGCATTTGGCAACAATGTTGTTTTGAAGCATTTCCTCCTCTGGTGACTTATTTCTACTCCTGTCAGCTCTTTCAGTTGCATTAACATGTCTTTTGTAGGGGTGCCCTATGAACCAGATCAGGAAACTGATCCAGGTTAAAAATTAGCCAGCACAGGAGGGAGTAAACAAAACAAAAACAAAACAAAACAAAAAAACCAAAAAAAAAAGAAAAAAAGAAAAGACACAGAAAGGAACTGGCAAAGGCAGAGCATGGTGACACTGAGATAGAATGAGCACACGGTGGTATGGGAACAAATGCCTGAAATCCTCATTATCACTGAATACTTAGGGGTCGTGAGAAAAACTGAGTCAGTGTCTCAAGTTTTGCCTTTAAAAATTAAGTGCAGTTTTGTCCACCAGAAACATGGAAAAAACCTCACAATCTGTGGTCTACAAAATCCATGATGGCAAAAAACTCTGCTAAGGTGTAAAATAAATGCAGCATATGGCAAGAGCCTGGAAAAGACCTCCTTGTCCCCTCCAGCTGTAGCCAATCGTTTACTAGAAGCACCCATTATAAAGACCACGGTACACAGGTAGGAAAAGTCAATTTGCTAAGCAGAGGAGGCAGGAGTGGTCCTAGAAAAGGAAGAGTTTTACAAATTCTGACATGAAGTTTGTGTATAAGTCAGGAATATAGGGAACTTCTACTAGGAGAGAAATCCCAGCATTGACAGGAGAGGGTCGAGCAGTTGCTAGTGGCAGCTTTGGAAGAACATCCCTGAATGATCCCCTGGCTTTTGTGGTGCTGTTCTTCAGTCTTTGAAGAGGTGAGAGACCTGTTGAAAACAGATGGGGACAGGAGCTATGGTAATGAATAGTAGCTGGTCACCTGCTCACGGAGTCTTCTTTGAAATTGCAGCTTGGGTATTTTGCTTGGTGCAGGGAAGATTCCTTTCTTATGTTGGTAGCTATGTGGCTCTGACTGGATAACTAGGCACATTATTTTATTGTCCAATTTAGACAGGCCCTAATGAGAAAGGGGTATATATAAGTTGTTACCACAAAACCATATGTATTGTGACAGTAAACAGTCTATATTAAAGGAAAAATTATTTATATTTCCTACTTTGCTTCAGTAAGTACTTGGTAACAGCAGAGGACGCCTGAGGCTCTACAGATGTAATAATGAAATAAAAGCTTAATGTGCAACTCAGAGCCACTCCTTTATCTCACACCCTTTCAGAGAAGCTCTAACCTTCAGAATTTTAGGGACTTTTTTCAGCTTTCTTGAAGGTCTTGCCTGCTTTAGCACTTTAAAGATGAGACTTCACTGAAATTATCTGCCCTCTGCAAGATCATTAGATGCAAAATACGTTGCTGTAAGGTGAGAAGGTTTAGCTCTCTGTGGGCTGTGAGGAGGGCTGTTCAATTGTACATATACTAGAGCCTTAAAACTGGTGTTGGTGTGCTTTGGTAAAACATACTGCTGTGCCTCAAATTCTACATATAAGAGTAATCCAAATAGAATAGAGGTGCCTTGCAATAAGGGCGAGGTGAGCTATTAGTTCTACTTCTGCCTTGCTAAAAAAACTTGTTGGGAAACCTGTTGCTGAAGGAAAGAGGGACATGTTTATTGGTTTTGGCTTCCAGCTACTAGATCATGCTGAGCAGGCTGTTAGAAGAATGCCAATTAACATATATATTTTATACCATTTAATTAGGGAATTTTTATTCAATACCTGAACGCTGTCTGAAAGTCATATCATGTAAGTTTTGTTATGTGTCAGCCTCCCTCCTGACTCTTGAGGGCTTGTTGCATCCAGAAAAGCTTCATTATGATGTGGCTGCTTTTAACTTCTGCCTGTGCCAAACATTTTGGATTGTGGCTTGGGACACTTATTTTTGTTTTTAGCACTGTTTGGACACTTAAAACCCCCAAAGAAACAAACAAACAAAAAAAAAATCAAAAAACCCACCTCTCACAAGCAAACAAAAAAAAATTCTCAAATTTAATTTAAGGATATATTCTCTCTTTGGTACAGTGAATGGAAACAATGAGAGAGATTTAGAGGAGAAAATAAGTTCTAATCTCAGAATGTGTGAACATAACTTCAAGAAGCATCTTGCCTTAAGAACATTTTTTAGACTGCCATAGTTCTGTGTATGTTTCATCCTTTAACATATCCTATTGCAATTTGAAGTTTAAACAAGCATCTCATTCTTCTGGAAACATGCCATTTCAGAGATTGGGTGAGAAGGTTTACTTTTTGACTAATAATACTAGTGTGTTGCCAAAGCCTTCTGAAAAGTGTTCAATGGCTTAGCTTGTTTTTAAAGTAAGAGTGTAATAAATGCAGTGGATGAAAATTGTATATTGTCTTCATGCCTGAAGCAGGAGACTTCACCAGTACAAGAGCAGATTGGTAATGTGGACAAGACAGTGATGACAGCTCTGGAAGGCATGCTAATGGTGAGCATCATTCTGTTATCCTGTAATATAGTAAAGACCAATTTTTGTTTTCCTGGCTCAACCACCTCCCTCAGAGGGAAGGGGAACTAGTAGACATAATCAAAAGTCATCAACAAAACAAGTTTTGTTTTGTTTCAAGAACTAGGAAATTAAAAACCACTATTGTCAGCAACACCTCATACCAAGTACTCTATTTTTCAGTGTATGATCAGAAATTATTTTAAAGAAAAATGAGTGCATGCTGATACTGGTAGTGCTCTGGTAGTGATTTCTCCAGGTGTAGGAGATCAGGCATACTCTTGGCCTGCTCTTGGAGGCAGAAGAGTAGTTTCAGTTTGTTTTTTTTAATTTTCAGATGAATAAAAAAAACCTCAATTAAATAAACAACTAAACAACAGAGAAAATAGAAATTAAGATTGCAACTTACGTTGAATGTGTTTTAACTTAGCACCAAGATTTTCTGGTTCATTCTTCCACCTCTGTTGCTAGCTGGTGGCTTTCTGTGGCAATCACACTTTGCATCTTTGACTTTCCAGATTCAAGCGTGTCCCATCCCTCCCCCATTAGCAAGTACTTACACATCTCATCAGTTATCCCTTTGTAAATGTCTTCTTGAAAGATATGCTGTGTAGAACAACCCATTAGTACTTGCCAAGAACTTTGAAATGGAAGGGTGGTCAACCCAAAAATCATATTGAGGAAAATTTATTTCTTCCTTTCTCACCTCCTGCAGCTCCATATTCACAAGTAAAAAAATATCTATTCCAAAAGAAGTACTTCCACAATGGACTACGATGAAGATGAACTACAAATATCCCCATATCCTAGACCCTTTGTATTAATTTAGCTACTGTTGCAGTGCTAAGTAATTTGCTCTGCTGAGGAGAAGCAAGAGATGCTTCTGAACAGGCCAGGAATCATTCAGGGTACTAAATGCAGACTGTGTGTCTCTGAGTGCAAAATGTTTGCTGTAAAAGGTGGTTTGTCTCAAACATTTAGTAAAGAAAGAAATATGATTGTGTCTAGGATTAAGTGGGAACTTTTCTATACTATTTCCTTCTCTAACACACCAAGGATCAGCTTTTGATCTTGCCCACAAATTGGCCTTTCCCTACACTACCCATATTTGGAAGGATTTTTGCACTGAAGGAGAAAGTTTACCCAAATATCATCTTTGCTCTTGATGTAAGTCCATTTTCACTATGGGGCTCGAGTCTAGACAGCCCAATGGCTAAAACAGAAGTGCCTACCCAACAGTACTGATGTTATTGCTAAACCTGGTGAAGCCACCCTGTGCTGTCAGTGGTAGAAACCTCAGGGAGAAAGATGACAGGGTAACACAAACTTAGGAGGATTCATGCTTGCCCAGCAAACAAAGGAGAATGCTGGCAGATAAATACAGATAACTGTAAGAGCAATGCTGTTATGCAGCTTATGCCTTCTGATGCTCCCCAGACTATCAGCATTGCTCCTGCACTATGCATGAGCATGTATCTTATTCCAGTCTAACAAAAAGCTAAATGAAGTAGAATCCCCTAACATCCATACAGCAGGCAGCCAGGGTGAACAGACTTCAGGAAGTGGTCAGCTCGCTTGACTCCCCAAGCAGCAGCTGAATTGCCATGAATTAAATGGACCATTAGTCTGACTCAATGGGGCATTTCTCATGAGGGCTTGATTTTGTTCACAGCAATATTCTTCAGAGGCACTCAGGGGTTTGCAGTGCTCTGCTACAACTGGCTATTAGTGCCTGAGAAACTGTGAGAGGGCTGTGTACACAGGTCTTGCCTTCTGGGAAGGCAGTCTGATGAAATATAGAGCATGACACCAGACCGAGGCAGTACTGCTAGCATGTCCACAAGTTAAATTCTTTTAACCATTTAGTAAGCCACTCTGAAAAACTGGGAGGGGGTTCCAGGGTAGGAAACTGTGGCCATGCAATGCCTTGTTTTGAAAAGAAAAGGGGTATGAATGGCAACCTGACTCCTTCCTGGTAACATGCCAATCATTTTGGCAGTATTGTTTTACAGTGAAGTACAAACTTTTTGCAAGAGACTACTACCTTCCTATGAGAGGCATCAGAAGTCAGGTAACACCAGCATCTCAATCAACCCCTGTGATTCATTCATCAGACCATGAATTAGGGCTTCTGAGTGGGAAAATCCTCTTCAGTCCTGTTGACTGTGCTATGCAGGTAGAAAACCAGCAAAAAGGTGAGGTTGGACAGGTGACAATGGTAGAACTTTGTAAACAATGCTATTTTTTTGACCAGGACTCCAGCAAAGTGAATACTGACTTAATTAGCAGACCCACTCTAATACGAGTCATGTCCCTATACAAAGTCTGCACTCCTAACAGGGAAAGCAATGTGTATGACTGTAGAAATGAAAGATTTTGAGGAACTGGAAGGGAAGCCCTCCTGTACCCACTACACCCACTAACAAACTCCTCTCCATCAAAAGATAGTAGACAGCAGTTCCTGAGCTTGTTACTAGGGCAAGTTAACAGAAGGCACTTCAGGCTGAAGGTTACATAAGAAATGTAGTTTATACCACACAATTGTTGAAGAGATGTAATCTACTATGCCTTGGGTATGCCAAGTCAGAATTTAATGTTGTTTTTCATTTATGTTTGAATGAACTTCACACAGGTGAGTTATTGGTGGAGATCTAAGTGAGGAGTGGAGTTCAGAAGTTGTGCTAAGGATTTGAGTGAAGGCAGGAGTGGCTAACACTCTTGGAACAATGTTCAGAGTAAGATGATTTTCCCATATTATGTGCCTCTCATAGGTGACTATAGAGAAAGAGGATACAAAAGGAATGGAAGAAAAGACAATGAAGAGAGAAAAATGGAAATTAAGCCAGCTAGCAGAGCTCTGACAGCCTTTTGCACAGATGGGAGATCTTGTTGCCACTGACTCGGTGAAGAACTGTTAAAAGCAGCAACGTCAAAGATCTGTAAGCACCTGTGGGCCTTGATGAGACCCTGAGGAAGGACATCTGTAAATTCTCAGGTTGTGCTGCCTCCCTCTTCCTGGTCAGCTCCAGCCTCAGTTTCCAGCCCAGGTGGGGAAAGTGGCATCTAGGCCTGGGCACCCTTTAATCAACTGCTTGCAAGGGAAGGTACCAGCGCTCACAGTGCCGAGCAGGGCTCAGAAGCCCTTTCTTGTGGGCCCAGAAGAGCCATTTCTGCCTCTCAGTGATTACTTGTGGGTTCTAATTGCCTTGGAGCAGCTTCCCAGGGACTGAGGTGAGGGGTGTTATTTTCTGCAGAGCTGGCACCAGCTGTGTCCAGCAGCATGGACAGCAAGGCCATGCTGAGCCCCCTCCTCTGTGAGGGCTGCCAGCCCCTCTCCCAGCGCTCTGCCCTGGCGTGGCCGCCACAGCCCAGCCTGGTCACAGCGGCTGAACACGAGTGAGTGCGTGCCCAGCTGGCCGAGAAGGCTGATGGCATCTCCGCCTGTATCAGCAATAGTGCAGCCAGCAGGACCAGGGCAGTGATTTTCTCCCTCTACTTGAGAGAGAAAACACTGGTTAGGCTGCACCTTGAAACCTGTGTTCAGTTCAAGGCCGACATTGAGGTGCTGGAGTGTGTGCAGAGAAGGGGAGGGAAGCTGGTGAAGGGTCTGAAGCAGAAGTCTGATGGGCAGCAGCTGAGGGAACTGGGGGTGTTTAGCCTGGAGAGAAGGAGGCTCAGGTTTTTGCTCTCTATAACCATTTGAAAGGAGGCTGTAGCCAGGCGGGAATTGGCCTCTTCTGCCAGGCAACCAGTGACAGGACAAGAGGACAGGGGAGGTTGAAGTTGGCCATCAGGATGAATTTCTTCACATAAAAGGTGATTAGACATTGGAATGGGATGCCCAGAGATGTGGTGGAGTCAACATCCGCGGAGGTGTTTAAGGAAAAACTGGACGTGACTCTTAGTGCCGTGGTGTCGCTGGCACGGTGGTGTTCGGTCGCTGCCTGCACCCCACGGTCTCACATACCTTTCCCAAACCAAACGATCCCGTTTTACCGCCCCGCGCTCGACCACGGAAGGCCCGGCCCTCACCAGACGTCACACGCCGGGCGGGGCCGGCGCTCGGAGCGGCGCAGACGCTTCCGCCTCGATAGGGCCCGGCCGCACGGGCACTTCCGCCTCGGTAGCTGTCATGGCGGCGCGGGCGGGGCGCCCCACGTGACGGCGCGGCCCGGCGCGGTCTCGCGCAGCTCTCGCGGTGCCTGGCGCTCCCCCGCCCGCTCCCCCTCTCGCCGGCCGCTCGCGCAGCGCTCGAGCAGCGCTATATAAAGGGGCGAGGCGGCAGCGCGGCGGCTGCAGCCCCGGGGCCGCGAGCGAGCCCGGCACAGGCCGCGG